>SBJP01000500.1:0-14161 GCA_014805705.1 Cucumispora dikerogammari
TAATTTAAGTAGTTTATAAAAAAAAATTTATTAAAAAAAAACATTCTATTAAAAAAACATATAAATTTTTAATATCCGGGCGAGTTGCCGCTTATATTATTTTTTTAATATCTGGGCGAGTTGCCGCTCACCCATTTAATTGTGAAGTTTAAGAAGGTGTCAGTGTTGAACGGTCTCGTTTGAGTGAAATACTTAAAAATTTTTCTTCTATTCATAGAACAACAGGTTGAGATATTTCGTAATCTAATTGAGGTTATGTTGTAGACAGCTTGCGTCTCTACTAATAATCTCTTTCTCTTCTTGTTCTCATCGATACATTGAATTCCGATTTTCTATAAAAAAATCTCGGCATCGTCCGTAGTAGATATAAGGTTCATAAACATGTTTGCAAATATCGAGCGATCGTCCGATGCTTGAGCGTTGTTTCTACTTATTGGAATATTATTAACACTTTTCAAAGAGTATTTAACGTTTTCAATACACCGTTCAACCGTGCTCTTGCTTACAACACCGTTTTTTTCTCTCTGAAGCTTTTTTTTTGTTTTTCTTAGAGAATCCCGCAACCTTCTTACACCCTGTTAATAATTTCTTTATTATCTTCGGATGTTAAACACTTTCTCTTTGGCTCTTCTTGCATTCGTCTTTCAAAACTTTTAGTTTATTTATGCAGCTTTATTATTGCGTAAATTGAGTCCCTTTAAAATTCATTATCTTCGCAATCTCAGATCCTGTGTGTCTGTTTAAATATGCTTCTATCTCTTCTTCTGCTAAAGTTAGTAATAAATTTATTTGACATGATATTTTTATTTTATTTCTACTTTATTTTTATTAAAATGTCAAAATTAGTTGGGACATTGTCAAAAATGATTGAGACGTTGTCAAAATTGGTTGAGAGATTGTCAAAATGACGTGGGAAACCCTGTATATGTACCAAACAAATATATCTTCATCTTTATTTATATTCGAAGGTATGTGTTTTTTATTTTTATTTTTGCATATTTTTTTTTCTATTTCTGCATACTTTTATTTCTATTTATGCATATTTTTATTTATAATTATGCATATTTTTATTTTTATTTATAATTATGCATGTTTTTATTTATACTTATGCAAAATCCTGTAGAATCAATAAGGAACAACTAGCACAATATTGTTATATCGACGTATGGCGAGAGAAAAATTCCGGCCTTTATTAATTGGAAGGAGTAAGAATTTCAAAACACTAAAGGGAATTGATATTTCAGATTTTAAAATAGACTAAGATTAGTCAACTAAGGCGCTTTTGTAATCGTTTATTTTCAATTACTTAGTAACAAACTCAATGTATTGGTAAAATAAAAAGATCGAAATATAGTTTTGTTATCAGATAATATTCTTTCTCATCCAAAAAAACAAATTTTCGAATATACAGTTAGTATTTCTACTCAAAAACACAATCTCCAATATACAACCAGCGACCAGAGAAATATAGAATCTTTTAAGTCACACACACATAGATGTATATTTAATCGCCACACCTTTGAAGAAAGAATTTACTGAAAGTATTGGGAAGTGTTTAAAAAACAGAAATTTACTTTATTTAATTTGTATCGCAGTAAATGTTTGGTAAAATGTTTCAACAGCAATGCCATCAATTGTTTTAGTAAAATAGAATGTAGAGAAAGCCAAAAGACTTTCCAAGCGATGAACTTAAACTGAATATTATTAGCTAAAATCACATAAAGCAACAGATTGAAATATAAAAAATGAATTAGAGAGAGCTGTTGTTGTATAGATTTAAATGCCGCTGGAGCAAAAATATTTGATAAAAAAACTAATCTATTGTTTGATGATATGTTGAACTACATATAATCTGATATCCTGAGACGTTATTGGTGTTTTATAAAAAAAAAGATCATTTTTTAGAGAACTAAAAAAGAGTAGAGAGTTTAGTTTGTCTTAAAATTATAGATTTTCTAATTAAACGCAACTGATTCTAAATTTTTTTGATGAACCCCTAAGTAGGGGCAATTTCTTTTTAACGGGGACATTTATACTAACCCCTAATCTCAAACGGGGCTCGATATATTATATAATAAAACAAATTAATAATATTAAAAAAAAACAACTCCCATGTCCAACCACAACAGCCCACAAGAAAACAGTGAACTGAACACACCCACTAAAACTATTGTTACTTTTGATGAAAATAATACTATTAGTGGTATTTTTAGTAATAAAAGTAAAAAAAATTTTAGAATCGCTTCTACAATGGATTATATTCCCTTAAATAAAGAAATATACAATAGTGTTGGTTTACCTATAGGAGTATATGTTGTACCCTTTCGAGGTGTAAGTGATTTTAGTGAACTTGGTGATAATATTATTAGTAATAGTAATAATAAAATCACTCCATCCATCGCCCCTACCGACCCACCCTCTCTTTCGGCTGATAAAGCTCCCTCGTCCTCTATACCCGTTAGCGCAGATATAGGGAATGAGAACGATCTCTCAGTCGCGATGTCTCAATCAGCTAATAAAATAGCTGATTGTCAAGGTTCGGTAACAACTACTAACAAATTAACAGAACGAAATAAATATGGAACAACATGTACAGAATGTAACGCATACACTTCAGGGCTATACACCCAATATGATTATATAAACAACAGCTTTAAATGTCACATATGTCTACACATAAACACTAAAATAAGTAATAATAGTAACGAAGATAAAATTAACGACATAAACACACCAAAAAACAACAATAATAATAAACTATATAATGAAAACCTGATATTAATATTCGACCTTGGTTCAATTACTAATATAAATAATACTAGTAACAATATAATAAATCAAATATTAACCACAGTAAGTAAATATATAACAGGTTACATCACAATATTATTAGTAAATAATAATGATATTATAATAATAAAAATAGGTGAATTAAAAAAAAGAATTTCATTAAAAACAATTTCAATCTCCGATATAAAAATTCCTTTAAGCTATTCAATAAATCGGAAAGACTTACGTGAATCATTAAATGATATATTTACTATAATTAGTAATATTACAACCAGTAATAAATATAATAATAGGAATATAATAAATAAAGACTTACTTAATATAATAATACATATATCAAACAACTTTATTGGGAATCGAACTTTATTAATTACTACTAGTGATACTATTGTTACTACTAGTGATATCTTTAGTGATATAGAAGAGGCTGACTTTTATATAAATGAGTTTATAGAAAATAATAATAGCTTTTCTTTATTAGATATTAATTTAAATGATGAAAGTGTTTATATTATAAGTAATAGTGATGATATCACTTCGCGTGATAATGTTTTTAGTTGTGATAGTAATACTAGCAGTGGAGATTTTATGATAAGTAGTAGTAATACGACTAGTGATGATATTAATACTGGAGATGATATTTTTATTTGGAAAACTAACCCGCATCGCCGCCCTTACATACCCTCCCAACCGGTAACTAATAATGATAATAATATATTCCTGCCCATCCAGGGATACACTAGTAATACAAATATTACCAATAATAGTATAATAAAACTAATAATAGAAACAAATGGCTTACATTTAACTACTCCTTCAACACTTTTACCTTACAACTTAATAAATACGCCCAACTCACTTTATAATATAATAAAAAAATATATAATCACAAAAACATACTATAATGTAGAAATAACATTAAAATATTCAAAAAACTTAACAAAATCAAATATATACTCAAACACTTTATTAAGAAACGGAACATCAACGTTTATTAGTTGTTTAAGAACTGATGAGTCTTTTATTGTTAGTTTGGACTTAACAGAAGCAACGAAGGAAGATGATTTAAGTTTTTTACAGGTACAGGTGAGTTATTTAAATATTATTAGTGATGATATAAAGGCTACCAGTAAGGCTACTGGTAATAATATAAGGGCTACTAGTAAGGCTATTAATAAAATAAAAACAATGAATATAAAATTTAAATCAACTTCGTCTCTAATAAAAATATATGAAAACCTAAATCCTTTCATAATAACAATGACATTATTTAAATACTTAATAGACGATATGAATATAAATAGTAAAATAACAAAAATGGAAAATATAAAACAAATATTAGAAAATACTTTTCTTACCTGTAGACGTAACAATATTCTTGCTAATATAGATTTTAATAAAAAAGTAAATTATGTTTTTCACAGTAAAATAGAAAAGGATTATACAAATTTTTCGGTTAATCTTGATATAGGGAAATTAATAAAATATATAAATCTATTCCAGAAAAACGTTCACTATATAAATAATAACTGGTTAAAGTTGAAATCTATATTTAACACCACAATAACAAATATGGATTTAGAAATAGACCCGCTCCTTGTCTATTTTTATGAGTGGTGTTATGATTCAGATAATCTTAATAGTGATACTGGTGAGTTATATTGTGCAACGCATATTAAACAAAGGGAATTAACTGGTTATTGGATATGTGAAAATGATATTCATTTACTTAACTATAGTGATACTATTTTAATTTATATAGGTGAAGCTGTTGAAAAATATAAATTTAATGAAATTTTTCTTACTATTACTAGTAAAAGTAAAGGTGATATAAATAATAGTAATATAAAGGATACTAATAAGGCTAATAGTAATCTAATGACTACTGGTAATATAAAAACTTTAAGGAGAAGAACATGGGAGGGCGGCGCGTTAATCCAATTATTATTTGAATTAAGTAATAATTGTGAAATGAGTGAGTATTATAATAATGAAGTTAAGGTTATTAAGTTAATAACAAAAGAGGAATTTAATAATTGTTTGGTTGAAGATAGTTTATTTGGTGTGGAGAGTTTACTTAGATATTTTAAAAATGTACATAAGTTGCCTGATAGTAATAATGATATTAAATAATTTAATAGTAACAATATAGTGAGAGGTAAAAAAAAGTAAAGATTTTTTTAAACGGTTTTTATTATTTACTATTATATATTATTATAGTGGTTTAATAATTCTATATTTAATTTATTGGGTATAGACTGCACGACTGAGCTTCCATTGTTTTTAGTCGCGTTAGTGGCTAATAATAAGTGAGGCGTGTTTTTTTTCTAATTATATTTTTATGCATTTTTATATACACAAATGTGCATTAGTATGTGCAAAAGTATGCATTAGTATGTGCAAAAGTATGCATTAATATATGCACAAATATGCATTAACGTATGAAAAACATATGGCTTTGTATATACAACAATAACTATATAAACACAAACATGCAATAATATATGCACGATATAGTATTGTTTTATGTAAGAGAATATAAACTACACGAAAAGTCAGATAATTAATTTCTGAACATTACAAAGAAAATCTACAAACGTGTATACTATTTCTAAGGCCCACTCAACATTTTATTATTTACATACACATTAATGCTGCAAATGAACTAATAATAAATACAGAAGACAATATACAAAAAATGAAAAAAGAAATCAAAAATTATTAAACAATAAGTTTTTAATTACAGTTTGTCCTCCAAATGGGGAAAATTAAAATTGGAAAAAGTCTCGGGTTGAGGCAAAGAGTTAAAAAGAACCATTTAAATATAAATTTAGTTGATAAGAGTAAAAACTCAAATTGGGGAATTACATAAAAAACTGAAATTATAATATAAGTCTAAAAAGCTATTGGCGCAAACCAAAATTCAGATCTGGGAACAAATAAAAGAGAAAAAGATGAAAGACAGAATAATATGTGCTAAATTTAAAATATCAAAAATAGTTTTGTTTGGAATTAAATCTGAAATAGACGAAAAGTCAGAAGACAATGTGTTTAGATGATTTAGAAAAAGAATGTATATTTTTAACAAAGCTATATATGCCAATTTCTGTATGTTAAGTGATAGAGACAATCTATTAAACAGTGCAGTTATAAAAATAGTGACTTTAAAAGCAGCAGCTAGAGCATTGAGGCTCGATTTTAATGCCTCAAAGATTAGATGTTTAGTTTTAAAGAAGAATATAAAATTAAATTCGGAGCCTAAAAAGAGAAGTCAAAATCAGCTGATACAAAAGCTGCTATTAATTTTTTGAAGATTGCGAAAAGCCTTGTTTACAAATTGGAGGTAAAAATGTTTTTATTTACAAGGAAACACTCTCTATTATAGATCGATATTAATCATGTGTTTTGTTGGTAGCAATGATAATTGTAAGAATTTTAAAGAAATATTAGCTCTCCTCTTATGCTGTAGCTTAAAACGAGAAAAAAGCTACTCTTCTAATGAGAAAATAAAATTCTTCTGGGGTATTAAAAGATGTTAAATTAAGTTTAATTGAAGTAGAATATGATTGTTCTTGTAATGGTTAAATGACCAGATTAATATTTACACGCTGTTTAAAAAGACTTAATTCTCGTATGTCAAAAGAAAAAAAAAGTTCTTTAATTATATATGAAGCAACTTGTCGTTCGTTTATTTTATCTTTACCCACTTTAATATTATGTTTTTGCTAAAAAAACATGACATCCCTTATTTATCCCTGTAACTAGGGTATATTTAAGTCTTTTAAAGACAAATATGCAAGAATTATGTCAGCATCCATGTTTTATAATTGGGTTTTTGCTGAATATATAGACAAAAAATTAAAAACACTTCGATATTTGATTCAATTTACATACTAAATTAGCATGAGAAAAGGTATTTACTGATACGATTGTCAACTGTTTTTATAAAGCTTTGAAGTTTAAGTCGGGACATATATGAAGAAGATGAGTGAGTATACAACTGAAATTAAAAAAGATATCAATCTTGATTTAATAAAAGAAATATTGGATAGTGTGTTTTATGAACTGGTAGATTCAAAAGACGCATCTTCACAGTCGGAAAAATAGTTATATACAATAGGCAATGAAATGTCTGATATGGTTAAATTAGAAAGAAGTTTCAGAAGCATTTATACATTTATAAAAAAATATCGCTCAGGATATATATATTAAAGTCGGGTCATTATAAAATATGGCATAAAAAAGAAAAAAATTTAAAATATAGCATAAAAAAACTGCATATTTAAAATATGGCATAAAAAGATCAAATAGTTTAAAATATGGCATAAAAAAAGATTAAATTTAAAATATGGCACAAGAAAATTGCATATTTAAAATATGGCATAAGAATGTAAGGTAAAGAAAAAATAAATTAAATTTGCAATATTAACGTTTATATAAAAGCTTCAAATAACTTAATAAAAAAGATTATTTGATAATTTAATGCTCAGAACTAGGTCTTTTTCTTGCAATTCTTGGTCTACTACGCGTTATTCGGCTTTGTGGTGTCAATATCTGATTAGATGTAAGCTTTGTATTAAATAAGGAAAAAACACACCAGAATAAGAGTTATAATAGTTAGGTCTCTTAAAATAGTTTTTAATAAAAGTATTAGAAATCGATTTTTTTGATTGTAAAGGGGCACAAATATGGATACAAAGACAACTATCTGTTAAAGATCTATGGCAACTGCATTTTTTGTGTACCATATCTACAATAAAATGGTTATCAACAAGATAAACATCCTCATAAGATAGAGAAACACTTAAAAAACTGGCAGCTACAACGATGTTTGAAGTTATATTTAACTGTTTTTCAAATATAACAAAATTAAACTGCCTTGAACGCCTTTTTTAAAACAATTTCATATTGTAATTCTTAATTTCAATTATTAAATTGTGATGTCCATTGATCTAAATTTAGCAAGCGGTGATTTCATAGATTCCGCAAAGTTTGAAGTATTAAAACTATAATTGCTTATTGGGCACTTCGAAACCGCCCAAGAAGAAATCTTAGTATTATGCAGCTCTTTATAAAACTGAGCATTAAGTAATCTTAAGTGCTCAAAATTAAGATCAAACGTAGTGGAGTTTTTGATATATAATAGAGTCTAAAACGTTTCTATTAGTTGTTTAGATCATCTGCGATGTTTTAGGTTTTTTGATATATGCCTCACACAAGTTAATTTAACTGTGAGCAGAAGTATTTTAGTAATAGCCGAAATTGGTCCCAAGTCGAGATCTGACATTATTATAGTTTGCTCGTTGTTAAGTTCAAAATGTAAAATTAAAAAGTTTATAAAAAACTTCAAACTGTCTAAGTTTTCTGACTCAACTATTGCAAAAGCTAGCAAAACTGGTTGATTATTACTATTCAGAGCTACATAAACGAGTAGATGCCCTTGTTCGACTCAGAAAGAAAGGTATCGGCTTAGCGGCAACTCGCCCAGATATTAAAAAAAATTAATATAGGCGGCAACTCTCCTGGGATAATAAAACTTTTAATATAAAATAAAATTTACACTGAATTGAGATCAACATAAAAAAACACATTCGCTCTCACATAGAACTTTTTTTAATGTGTAAAAGACGTAATTTAAAAACATCGCTCTTTTGCTTTATAAATAACAATATTATATATAAATTTGATTCGAACGAAACGAAACGAAACGAACGAACGAAAACGAACGAACGAACGAAAAACGAATTGAACGAAAAACGAATTGAACGAAAAACGAAATGAACGAAAAACGAAATGAACGAAAAACGAAACGAACGAACGAAACGAACATAAATTTGAGTTTGATTAAATTATTTTTTGCTTTTTCATAATACATTTGTTCTTTAAAAGCGTCTTTTTTATAAATTATTAATTCTATATTAAAACTATAGTGTTTTTCTGTAATATAATTTTTAATTTAAGTAGTTTATAAAAAAGAATTTATTAAAAAAAACATATAAATTTTTAATATTCGGGCGAGTTGTCGCTTATATTAATTTTTTTAATATCTGGGCGAGTTAGCGGCAACTCGCCCACGGGGAGTTGCCGGTCACCCAATTTTTCTTTGCCACACATTACAAACAGTAATTAAAAGAAGACGATGTTGCTTCTTTGACTGTCCGAATAATTTTAATACCCAACATAAGTTTAAAAATAGTTTCTGCTTTTGAAAAAATGAGAAATCTGTACAAAATGCAAAGCTTTCTGTTGCAACTGAAATACTGTATAGATATTTATTTGATATACATAAAAACCGTAGTTTTTTGATCATATAATAAAACAAGTTGGAGAAGTTTTTTTAGAGTCGGTAATGCGATAAAGACGAACATCTTTCAATATAATATATTTTAAAAAATATAAGCATTTTTAAAAAAACGGTACAAATTAAAAATGTTATGTTTTAGAATAAAAGCAAATCATTTATTCAGTTTGAGTTAATAAACACATTTTAAGTAATAATATAAAATTTTTTATGTATGTAGGCTGTGAAAACCCTTTTTTATAAGCATACTCATATAAATACATGTCTAAACATTTACTAGAGATTTCGTTCTGAGTTTTTAATTTACTTTCCAAACAAGTATAAAAAGTATCAAAAAACTGATAGTCATGATATCAGCTTCAGTTTTTAATCCACTAGACAATAGATTGTGGGGTTTTGCTCGGCTCATAAGAGGGGTAGTTTAAAAAAGTTTATAATGGCTTATATTTTTCTAAAATGGCTTATATCGATAAATGACCATAAAGCCTGTGTCAAAATCTAAAAGTTTTAAGAACAAAACGAGAATACATAGCTATATAAAACATAAATACGAGAAAAATGTGTTTAAAAACATTGAGTAGTTTATTAATCAAATCGCATATTAAAATGTTTGCTTAACTACTCAAATGTTCTGAAACTTCTATTTCTATCGAGTGATTTTTTTCGAAATTTAGAAAATAGTAACTTTAGAAAAAAAATTTAACGACACTAATGTGTCAAAAGTGCTTATTGTTATTTTGTAACATCTATGACTTCAACGTTTTTAAGTAAATTATTTTAAATTTTTATTACTAAATATAATATACTGGTTTTCTAAAATGTCATAGACGCGTTTTTCTCTCCTTCCCTTTACTCTATAAAGTCATAAATTTGCGCAATTAAGACTCTCCTGTTATTATATACGCGTCCCATATAAAAGGTTGCGTTTTTATATGTTTGAGATAGTAATCACGAAATAGTTTCTGTTGACTTATATTTAGAATATGATAACGTTCAAAAAAAAACTTTATTATAACTACCAGTATTTTCATAATTATAAAGCTAAGTTTTTTATGTTCTGTTGTTTAAAAAAACATTTCATACTTTTGACTAAAGATACAACTTGAAAATATATGCGCGTTTTATAAAAACGTCACTGAATCAAAGTTATTATATTACTTGCGTTATCAATGAGCGTAAATACAACTATTCAAAATCGTCCTTCACTAAATGCACAATTCAACAAAGATTCAACAGACAAAAGCTATAGTATAACAGTGTTTTACTGCTTTTTATAAATCGTATGAAATAAGAAAAATGCTCTCAATATAAAGCCAAATGTAGGAAAACGTTTTTCAATACAGAATTCGAGCATAATATATGTAAAAAACTCAATAATAAAAAAGAGATCCCGTTAAAACTTTTAGGAGAAAACCAAAAAGAAAAAAAACAAAGTACTGTTTTTTTGTTTGTTCATTTTTCAAAGACTATAAAAGTTATTTAATTCAGTATTTTTTGTCGTTACGATCTTTAACACCAAAAAACTTTTTACTCATATTGTTCACTGTACGTTTTTTTATATCTCATATAATATAATTTAGTTTATCATGCTCTATTTTCTATATCTGCTCGCGATATCAATTGAGTTAGACGCTGTCAAATTCTAAATACAGCTATAAAAAGAGAAGCTGACTACAAATTATATTTCAGCATACGAGAATCGACTTTTTATCTAGAACCTGCAAGTAAAAAAAGAATCTTTTTAGAGAGTAGAGCTTATGTATTTTAAAATGATCAGATAGACTTTCTGTTCAAAACAAAATAACGACATAATATACTCGTTTTAATCAGCTAAAAGACAGGCTATTATAATTACTTAAGCACAGAATTACTACATTCTAAAAAAGTTTTTTCAAAGAAAAACATATATGAATTTTTTAATCAATAATAATAAGCTAGGCACGTAGACACTGCATTCATAAAAAAATTTTGGTTTTTTTGTAGTTTGAAATGTATATTTTTATTTAATTATATTTGCTAGGCTAAATATAAACAAATATACAATTCTTTGGAATTTTTTTTGTCAAGAACAGATAAAATAAATTACCAAGCGGTTTTACTCTTTCTTTAAAGAAACGTTTTTTATTTGAACTTCGAGTTTTTTACTTAATTTTAATTTCACTAGATTCCTTAATGGTTTTATACAGTTCTTGTTTGCACAAGACAAAACATCAATTCAGACATATGCTGTAAATGCTTTTTTGGCAAATTTTATAAGAACATGTGTTTAACATATTTCAGTGGTTTCTCGAACTATCTTTATATATGTTTAAATTAAGTTTGTCATCATTTTAGCTGCAGGGTGAATAAAGCAGAGTACTCAAAATGCAAAAAGCTTGACTAAAAACACAAAGTTCAATCTAATAACAAGAGGCCCGAATTAAAAACATGTTTTCTGCTGATAATATCGTCATATATCACGAGATATAAGTATATCGTGTTTTTTTATGGCTTTTGTTTTAAACAACAGTTTGTTTTTCAAACAACTTCGCTTTTACTTGCTTACAAAATACACGAGAAGTGTAAAAGTTAACACTACTGTGTGATTTTTTTACGTTTATTCTTTAAAAGAGTATTTTGGGTTAAAGGTAAATTTTTTTTAGTTAGAACCTGGTTATTAACAATATCAAGCAGCACAAAATCAAATATCATAATATAAAATATATAGCATAGGTTATGTTTTTTGTTGGTGATATATTATATTTTAATCAAACCTATATTGTTTTTTTTTCATTTAAAATGCTTACAAACTAAATGACTTTTTTTTGCTCTAAATAGAGAGAAATATGTGTAGTATTTTCGTTTCACATAATACTTTTAATCTTGTGATATTATATCAAACCGGCTTATTTTATTGTTAATTGGCCAATATGCCTCAGAGAAGGGAACTATATTTAAAAAAAACATACCCACCATTAACTACGCCTTTATTAAATATGCTATTGTTTATGTGCACAGTAATTTATTTGTTCAATAATAAAATAAATATGAATTTAGTATTTTACAAATATATTATAAAAGATCAGAAACTTTTTATTTTTTCGTTTTAAACAAGATTTTTTTAAAAAATTAAATGTTTCTAAAAAGGTTTATAAACAAAAAAATGGTTTATACTATTATATATATATTTGAGATTAAGAAAATAAACTTTTTAAAAAATAAAAAACATATCGGCAATTGTGTTTAAAAACCGAATATAAGTTAAACGACATTGGAGATTTTCTCGAGCATACGATTTAGTTAAAATACACTATTGTCTTAAATATTTTATACATTTCAATATACAGCGCACACTTTTTGAGAACATCTGACACATTATAAACCGATTTAATGGTTTTAATCATATACAACAACAGACAGACAATGTAAACACACCATTTTGCGAATATTTTGTATTGCTAACATATAGAATAAAAGTATAAGTAGACTTAACTTTTTACTATGTTTGAACGAAAATCCATTAATTGAATTCGAACATGTTTTATTGCGAACTTAGATTGAGTCATATATTATAATGTTTATTTTATATGTTTTTTTTGTTTTTTGTAGTCAAAATCATAACAAAAAAGCTTGAAAAGTTAAATTTTAATTAAAGCACAAAAAAAGAGAAAACTAAAAAACTTTTCTTTAACTCAACCTCTAAAAACATTAGAATATAAAAAACAAAACACAAGTAGTACGAAAAGAGAAATATAGAATAATTTAGAAACATCTTTATAGGAGAAAACATGTTGCTCAATAAAAAAGGTAAATATGCAAATTAAAAAAGAATAAACAACAAAATGTTGTCTAGATTTACAAGACGAAAAAAATTTTTAAAACTGAACATCTTGATTGAATTTTATATGTTGGTTTGTCAAAAAAAAGACAAAACAATTTCAAAAAAAATTAAAGACTGTAGCTTAAAAAAATGATAAGTTTTTGAAACTTTGAATCTTTTCGCTTGTTGATTATATTAGCGTTTTTATGGCAGAGACTCTCTTAAATAAACAAAAGCTGTGAAGAATCAGGATTGCCCGGCTTTGAAAACATAAAAACTTCTAAAAGAAATTTTATAAGCTTCTGGAAATCTATGGTGTCATAAACGTTTAAAACTGTGATGAAACAGGTTTTTCTGACGAAAAGATTCTAAAATAACTATTGTCGTTTTTGAGAGCCACAAAGCTAGTTAAAAACTTTCGAAAAAGTGAATTACTATATTATATGTTTTTTTAAAAGAAGAAAATTTAAAATCTTTAGTTTTAGGTCGGAATAAAGCATAGAGATGTTTCAAAGATAAAAACATTATTAGTTTTATTGCGGATTTTTTTAGTAATAAGCGTTCTTGGTTTAATAACGCTCTAATTAAAAAGAGGTTAGTTGAATTGAATTATAAAATAAAAAAACCAAATAGAAAAAGGCTTTTGCTTTTGGAAAACGCTTTTGTTCGTTCATTAGATACAAAATATTCAAACCCTCAATTAATTTATTTTCTTTCTAAATTTACTTCATTGATTCAATCACTTGATCAAGTAATAATCAAAACCTTAAAACTATTATAATATAACAGAATTGAACAACACCATGTTATTTAAAGCTTATACAATGAATAATCGAGACATATTCGTTCGCTTAAAATAATTGACATTATAAGAAGACCTAATGTTTATAAACTCAGTATGAGAAAAGAGCACACCTGACATCATTATAAATTGTTTTAAAAAAGCAATAAACAGCATTATGTCTGGAAAATATTGCTTTTAATATTCATTCTTATAGTGTAACCGTTGGTTTACAGTTGAAAGAATATGAGCGAAAAATACCACTTAACTTTATAAGAATATAAATTTTGTAGTTACTAATCTTTAATTTCAAAACATAGACGAAAGAGTAGAAAAGCAATTATTTTTATTTTACAGGCGATTACGACTAACACTTTGTAAGTTCATAGCCGCATCTCAAACTATAGAGAGATATTTTCAATGCAGTTTAAATTTTTACTTAAAAGATATTACTTGAAAAACAATGAAAGAGCAATAAAATAAAAAGCTT
>SBJP01000501.1:0-14160 GCA_014805705.1 Cucumispora dikerogammari
TATATGTTTTTTTAACAAAATATTATTTTTTTAGAAATTTCTTAAGTTAAATATTATATTAAAGAAAAACATGACAACTTTAATATAGAATCAATAATTTATAAAAAAGACGCATTTAAAAACAAATGCAATAAGAAAAAACAAAAAAAACGCTCGTCTGTTTTGTTCTGTTTCGTTTCGTCCCGTTCGTTTCGTTTCGTTTCGTTTTTTCGTTTCATTTTTTCGTTTTGTTTTTTCGTTTTGTTTGTTCGTTTTGTTTGTTTTATTTGTTTGTTCGTTTGTTTGTTTTATTTGTTTCGTTCGTTTGTTTGTTTTATTTGTTTCGTTCGTTTGTTTAATTCATTCAATTCGTTTGTTCGTTTCGTTTGTGTTATTCTTTTGTTCGTTCGTCGTTTTTATCATATTAAAAAGATTCTGCGAGAGGGCGAATAGATTTCTTTATGTTAATTCTTTTTAATGTTGAATACAGCTTTTATTAAAAGTTTTATTATTTCGGGCGAGTTGCCGCTTATATTAATTTTTTCAATATCCGTGCAAGTTGTCGCTAAGTTCTTCTTTTTCTTTTCTTCTGTTTAAAAATGAAAACAATGTAAAAAACAAAATTATTAAAAAGTGCTTATTTCGAAATCATTAACGCGTTTTAAAAGCATCTTTTTCTTGACTATAAAAATATACTCTAATATATAAACAAACAGGTCTTTTTTCTCGTTACAAACATACCAGTTTACATATATTTTCATATGTTTCTTTGGGAAATTGATGTTTTTTTGTGTATTTAGAGACTTTTCAGGTTTACGAGGTGAATATTGAGGGAAATTTTTGTGTATTCCTCAAATTCTCATAAAAAGCTATAATAGTTGCAACATTTGTTCGCAATAACCTTACACAACGGTGGCATATTTCAAACGTATTCGATTGAGGAATAATTGTCTTCTTTTTTGTTAAAGCAAAGCAAGAAGATTTTTCTCTCAACTTAATTTATTACACGCCTAAAAATATAATCTTTCTGCCAATGTTCGAATACGCTTCGAAACATAGATTTCGTCAGCTTTTATAATGAAATTTAGCTCCCAAACTGGCTATGTTCAATCTACATGTTTTTTTCAGATTTAAAGTAAAAAAAAGTTAGTTAGTTTATAGCCGATGTTTAATCTCGTTTTAATGTTTTAAACTCGTGAGTTTAAAGACAAAGTTTAATTATTAACAAAATTGCTCGTAAAATATAATTGCTGTTAAATAAACGGCATTCTCTCGAATCAAAACTTATCTTTTATAGTATTTCAATGCCCTATAACGCCATGTAGCTATCCTTCTTATCATTTATTACTTTAATTCTCATCATCTTCGACACCCACAATAAATCAAAATCTTTTTGCAATACACAAAAAAGTCACATTAGAAGACACCGAGAAACCCGACATTACTTTCTCATAAAATTATATAACAGTGTACATCAATAATTTTTATTATTAAACAAAAGAAGAGATATATATATATGTAAATTTTATCATTGTTTTTCATTAAAAAAAAAGTTCATTTTTTATTAAGACAATTAGAAAACACAAATAACGACTACACAAAAAATCATTAATTCTCGTATAATTGTTATTATAGATTTATTTGTGTTTTTGAAATATAAGTAGCGCTTATTTCTTTAATCAATCGATTTATCTTAGTTTCTTAATAAATACAGCTTATAGTGAAAACGAAAGAGTATTTGGGCGTCCCAGTAAATACAAAAATATAGATTCTCGTTTATAACCCTAAAATGTTTTTATAGCTTCTATCACTAACCTGAAAACCGAGTCAGTAATATATGCGTGCTTTTGAACTATTATAACGATCAATTTGAGATATATGTTGCCCTTTTTCAGACCAAAAACAATCACTGAACCATCTTGAAAAACAACAATCAAAGTACGAAAGTAGTCTGTTTTATCAAAGCATATTTTTTTCAGCCGTTTTAATTTAAACCTTAGAACAAACTTTGAAATGTAGTTTTTTGTTAAATTACGCTGTTTTTTTTTGTTAGTTTTGAGCATAAATATAAGTTTCCGGTACTAATGTATGAAAATAATGATTTATTGTCTCAACAGGATTATTATTTATGACACAAGATAAAATTAGAAAAAAGTTTTAATCACTATAATATATTTCCTAGATTATTTAATTTTATAAATTTTAATATTGTCTAAAACGTATAGATGTAGTAAATTAAACTTGTGTTTACTCTCAATCGAAAAATTTTTTTTACACTACAATTCTATTCAGCTACTAGTTCGTTTAAACACGCCTTTTGACAGTTTTCTTAGTATTTTTGTTACGATAACTTAAATTCATATATATTCGAAGAAAAAAAGCGATCTGTTAAATTTAACGATTTTTTCTTTTTAAAAAAACTAAAACGTAAAAAAAACATCGTCAACATCATAACCGACGTTATAATCATAATCGGTATCTTTTTAACAAAATATATCTCAACTACCTACAAAGCAACATTAAATCCTATTTTAAATTCAACTTAAAGTTATAAAATCCTTGTTTTTTTACTTTAAATGCAATTTTAAAAACAAGAAAAGAACAGACAAACAACAACGAACCACAATTTAGAAACTTTTATCTTTATAAATTTTTTTTTTCTTAAAAAAACAAAGGACAAGTTAACCACAATTAAACTTAAGATTTAATCTCTAATACATAAAGTTTTTTTTATCGTAGCTCAGAAAAAAAGAAGCGAGTGAAACAGCTCATATTTCAATCTATTCCAGTACGGTCTATAAATTCAACACGTAAGCAAAGAAAAACTTTTTAAAAACATAATAATATCAAAAAATATATTGATTCATAGATACGCAAATCTGATTTGTTTTTTCTAAATCTTATTCACTCTCTCTTGTTAGATATTCCGCATTTTAAAAAGACAAATAAATTTTTCAAACCCGCTTTTTTATTTTTTATAAACCCCACTAACGCTTCCACTCAGCCCGATACGTTTATTTTGAACTCTCTGTCTGTCTGTGTTCATTTTTGATTTTTTGATCAGTTATCAAGTGTGAATAATATTAAAAAGTTGAGTTATGCATCCCTATTAAACCAAGATCTTCGACCACAGTATGATAAGGTGATAATCTCTATATACGCAAAACTCTTGCCAAACTGCAAAACAGGGATTGGCAGCAAAAGACTCAGGCAGGTTTCGGCTTGCAAAATTTTTTAAAAAAGACATTAATCTATTGTTGTTTGCGCATGGTTTTACCTAAATTTTCGATCCGTTGTTGCACGTTTCAATGTACTCATTTAATAGGTAGAAAATTACGTTTTTAAGACATTAATCACTTACAAGAGCGGCATTTTTTCAAGTACGCTGTCGACTTGAGAAGTTTCTTTTCTTGAATTTACTCATCCGTCTCACGAAAACGTAATTTTTTTACTTGCTTAGACTAAATAAATTACTCTCCCCTGTTGTAAATATAATCAACTGTTCAAATGGTTTCATATGTTTTTTTAGACAATGTTTCTAATAGTGAATTGTTAACAAAAAACTAATAACATCTTGTAAAAATCGCGCAATTTTTTCCCTGGTGACATTGAGCTGTGAAAATTACATAATATTTCGATTCTCGATAATTATAAAATGCGAGACGATTTATAGTAAGCGAAAGCTACATTTTTAAGCAAAACCCGATTATTTTTACTGTCTAGACAACTGACTATAAATTTAACACTCAGTTCTTATAAATATAATTTAGGATATTTTTTGATTTTTTCATTATACTGGTAAAAACCAAATAAATCGTGCTTTATTTCTTAGTGGGATACTTTGACCAAATAGCATTATAAATAGACTTCAAGTAATATTGTGTAAATCCTTAGGTAATTAAGTTGCAAAACTTCTATATTAAAAAAAATTATGATATCCAGTTATTATTTGAAGTTTAAAAATATACGATAATTTTTTTTTAAACAACGATAATTTTGTGATATGATATTTTATGAAGTATAATACTTTTAAATCACGCAAATAATTAAAGTGTTTTTTCATTTTTTTCTGAGTCTCTATATCATTTAAACAACTTAAGGTTTTTTAAATAAACGGTTTCTATATTGGCTTGAACTAAATTTCTTTTTAAATATGTAAAGAATGTGTTAGAACGCCAACTAATCTCTATATTTTTTAAAACAAATACTTGTATTTCTTAATACACAGCTAAAAGGCTAGAAAACGATCGTTAAAAAGACTATATTATGTATATCTTGCCTTAGAAGTAAACAAGTAAGTGGCGCTGTTCGATAACAAACAAAGTGGTTTTAAAAATTTCTCATTTTAAAGCTCAGTTTATTTTGCTTAAGAAACTGTCTTTGCAATAATACGAAAATGACTCAAGTTAACCAGACCTTAATAATATAATATCACTCGTGTCATTAAATTCTCATTAACTGTTCAAAGTAATAATATAGTTATATATAAAAACATTCAAATAGTTATGTTAGGATATATGTTAAATAAATAAGTTTTTTAAAACACATATTAAAATCGTAAAAAGGAGCCGACATATCAGAAATTATAAAACAACATGAATACCTTGAACAAAAAACCACCTGTATAAAATAAATCTTTTTTTTAATTGTCTAAAAAACATCTGTGAGTAAAGAGTGTAATGTTGACACGTTTTTTAATACATGTTGACAAAAAAAACTTTTAAGATAGTGCTAATATGACATCCAGAGTAATGAATAACCTAAAAAAATATTTGTTTTACAACATTTACTCATTAAACGATAATATTCTTCAGTGATATATCCACATTCGCTTTTTTTCGCTATTGTATGGTAAATATAGACGATATATGTTTTTAAATATGATATTATATAACTCAGAGTCCTACATTACTACCATTGATTTAATGCACTAATAGGCGATGTATATTCATTGCTCTTGTTTTTGGAAAAGTGTGTTTATAGGTTAAAGGTAGATAACATACGAGCTTCGGGCCGTGGCTGCCCCGTGAAAATATTTTTAATCGATTCTCATGTTGTTGCTCTACGATGATTTTCTCTAAGTCTTCAAACCGCTATTGAGCGTTTCGTTTAACTCTTTTCTTTAATAGCAAAATCATTATTAAAATATTAATTTATCAATCCGAGCTTCAGGGGCGTCATCTTCTCATATCCGGTTCCGCCTACCTAAGAATTCGGTCTCTCCAGAAATTACCCATCGGGCCACGAGAGTGTCTTTTTTTTCTTATACGGCCTGCCGAAAAAAAAGTTTACCTCCCCTGCTCTTGACCAACTTCCTTTTTCAGCGTTGATTTTCTCACACATCTCTTTTTTTAGTTTGCGATGCTTTTTATTTTCTCTTTGTTTTATCTGTAACTCGAGATTTCTAACAATTTAAAAAAAGAAATCAACGATAAGCTTTAAACTCGCATCAGTATAAACAAATATATACGTGGGAAAAAAAAATCTTAAATTTTTCTTTAACATTTACCGTCAATCCCAATTGATAAAACATGTTTATAAACAATCCTTTATTTACTGTTTTTTCCTCCCCACATACTCCCATAAACATTCATGTCTTTCTTTTTAAGTATATTCGGTTCTTCCTCATATATTAAATAAAGCATTTCTAAAATTTTTTGTAAGAATAAACAAAAAGAACCCAAAAACACAAATGTCATGACAATATAATATATTGGAATCATATTAAAGACTCCGAAAAGATTTTTCTTGTTTAATATTTCCGATTCAAAACCCAATTGATTTTCTAATACATACTGGTTTACTACAGTGTGTATTTTATCGCCTGGTTCTACTTTTTTTAAATATACAACTTTTGTACCCGAAATTAAAAACGCTCCCAAATACATTATTAATAGTAACAATAAGATAAAAGTTGCCTTAAAGGTAATTATAAATAAAATAAAACCTATTCTCATTTTAAAAAGACCTGATTTTAGTGCCCTTGTTAATTTACATCCTTTAAGAGCCACAATTGTCATTGCCCAGGTTGTGAGAAAAGTTAAATATTCTCGGAACAATATAAGTAGTAACTGAATCATCAACAATAATACATTTGCCCCGCGATTTTTACTATCATTATATTTTCTGTTAATTTCATCTCTGACCATCTCAGTGATTATATATACAATGGCTAAAATAAGAGCTGCAAAACAAGCCGAACCTAAGGAATAAAACACGATCCTCAATGAACTTTTAACAAGCATAGTCCCCGTTAAATCATGAACAACGTGTTGTGCTGTTATAGAACTGATTACGGTCTGCGATACGGTCAAAATTAAACAACCTGTCCAGATAAACAGATAGAAAAAATATGTTCCGACAATAGACAGTTCCATATTTGTTAAATTGCGAGTTGTTAAGGTGTGATATACATAACAAACACCTAAAAATATGGCAGTAAAAATAAACATGAGCGATAGAAACACTCTAAACGTGGCCCACATTATCCCTAAAGCCATTTTAAGAGGTTTGGAAATGTATTTTATTTTACTAAAAATCAGAAAATATACGATTAGTAATATTATCGCAGAAGGTATAAATACAAGGTTTATATTATTTTTTATATATGTTCCAAAGAAATTAAACCAACATGCAAGAAAACAAGCTACTGGTGGTAATAAGAATAGAATATGCAACACAACTTCAGTAAAAAAACACATAAGAACTAATATACCACTAAATAAAGTAATTGGAACTATAACAAGTTTTAAAAAATCTCCGAGAAAAAACTCGTTTGAACTTATCGTTGTTATAAAGGATGGAATTTTAAACTCTTCCATAATTTTTATTTCTTCGAGATTAAAAGCCTTTTGTTGTACCACAATTGTCTTAATCTTATGGGGATGTTTTGAAAGTAAAACAATCAAAAATATAAAAATATAAACTGCGATAATATATAATACCAACGCCCAAATATCATGTAACTTTCGTTTTAGAGGCATATAAAACTTATTATCTTCTATAGGGACAGTGGTGGGTTTGTCTTGGTCTTGTATTGGTGTTGTAGTGGAGGACATGGGGTGTTTATTTGAACGTTCTATTATATTCTTTGATTGCGTGTTTTCATACAATATTCGGTCTTTTTTTAATTTTTATCAAAAAAGTATAAAAGTCAAAAATATGAATTTTTTATCAAAAAACATTTTTTTTTTCAAATAACGAGTATTCATATCTATTAAATATAATAATGTCCTTTAAACATATATAAATAATACAGAAAGTCAATATTAAGCAAAAAAAACAATTGGTTTTTAATGAAGAGAGTATTGGTGTTCTGTAAAGGGGCTGTTTAGCATATAAACACTGTCGTATTTGTTTCAAAAATGATGTTATGGAGTCCAAAAGGAAAAAGAGATCGACTCTAACATTGATACAATAAATTTATCGAATGATAATAATAAGGGGCGTATAAGAGTATTGGTAGAGAAATTAAAACCATTATTTCGGCAAAAAAAAACAAAAAAAGCACTTATATATAAATATTTATAGAAAGCGAGATATCATTGTGTATTTTTCTAAATTTGTTTTTTTTTCTTCAGATCTGTTTCATACAAAAAGATACCCAATAGTAATAACACAGAAGAAAAAAACACTTACTTTCAATATAAAAAACAAAAACTTTTGGAGTGTTTAAAAAAATCGATCATTTCTATAAGGCAAAAACAGGTGCCCCTCTCTATTTTACTTTAATATCATATTTCAAATATAAATCGGAAAATATTTATTTCTGTTTTCTCTACGAGACTGTGATAAACCCAAGTTAAACTAAAAAATATAACAAAACGCACTGGCTCGGTACATAATCTTTTTTTTTAATACAAAGAACTTGACATTTAATGTTTTTTATCACTACAAAATTGTCTTATATAATAGTAACTATAGACAATCACATTGATCTCGATAAAACGCA
Source organism: Cucumispora dikerogammari (assembly GCA_014805705.1). Taxonomy (NCBI): domain Eukaryota; kingdom Fungi; phylum Microsporidia; genus Cucumispora; species Cucumispora dikerogammari. The sequence goes on from SBJP01000501.1 coordinate 7,931, forward strand.
AAATTTTTTCAAATAAAAAGATTAATAATATATGATTCAAACAATTATTTTTCTAATATGTGCCCCGTAATGTTGACTAAACCTCACAAAATATAAACCCACACTTTTTAAAAACAACTGACATAGCTTAAAAAAATTTAATGGAGACGGCTGGTTTCTAAAATTTAAAAAAAACTTAATGAATCTGGGATTATTCAAGGAATGTAGCCCTTATAAGAGAAATTAGGAGAATATTCCCTAATAAAAAGAAATCTCGCATAATGGATAAAAACCTTATAATGCCTCAATAAATTGTAATAATTTATAAACACAGCTAAAAATTAAACAAATATATTCAAGTCTTAAAAGAACCTTTTTAACAGATTCTCTGACTGACAAAAACGAAGCTTTTTTCTAACATAATATATAATAAATAAACCTTAGCCTCTATAAACACTCACTTGATTATCTTTTATATATTTTATAGTCTATATACAGGCCATTGTTTTAAAGCTATTTTTCACTATGGTCCTTAATTTCTTTAATATATTTGATTATGTTATTATATAAAACAGCCGTTTTTAAATTTTTTTTTCTTTTTTTTATTTTCTTCTATCACTTTATTATTCTAATTTTTTTCGTATTAAAAACAACAGCGGTTAATAAACCATATAAGTTTATGATTTAACTGATAAGATGTGGGTTTAGCCACAAATATAAACATAATCCTCTGTATATAATATATTTTAACGTATATTTGAAAAAGATAACACAATCATGAAAAATAATTCTTATAAATTTACCTGTTTGATTTAAACTAGTATATTAATTAAAACATATGTATATTTATTATAAGTGTGTTTTTTTGGCAACGGTTAAAAATATATTTGTCACTAGGATTTACAATTCTTTGTTCGGCATATAAATTAGAAAGGTCTTATATCTTTTTCAATTCTCTGTTTCTAAACTTATAAACGATAATTTGTTATAAGAAAAGATCAAAAAAACAACAAACTTTTTAAAAACTTTTTTTATTTTTAATTACTTACGTTTTTCGATTAAATTTTATATTTCTATCTCCCATTTTTATTATTATGTGACGTTTTACACACCAACTGTCAATTAAAATATTACAATCACCAGCTGATAAAAATTTTTACTTTTTATTGAACTTTTTTATAGATTTTTATTACATAAAAAAATAAATTGCCTTAAGGACGACTTCTAGTTTAGAAAAAAATCTTACATTTCGTTTACTTCTTCTTTTCGGTTGATAGAAATATAATCAGGGTCTAAAGAAATATATCGAATATAATTTACTTTCTTTTCACGTTATTTGAAAAAAACACAACATACATGTTAATATATAAACTCAAAACACCATCCTTAACACTACCCTAAAGACGAGCTCCTCAAAACCTCTTATATATAACCACCTAGCTCTTCCTTACTACCACCCTAAGGTTCAAAATCAACATACCTGTCAATATATAACTCACTAACCTTATTAATAATCGGCGAATCAAACGTAAATGTTTTCAATTTTACATCATTTGATCTTTCAATCTCGCTACAAAATTTTTTATTATAAATTTTTGCGTACATAGATCCAACAATATTAATTATTTGACCACCGAATTGACAGTATAAATTATCAGTAAAAAACAGATATTTTTTAATAAAATCTTTTTTGTGAAAAAATATTATAATATAAAGGAAAAATTGAATATTTATAAGTGTTTTGTGTTTCTTTAAATATTTATAAAACCATTTAACAAGAATCTCTTGATCACTGGGCATTATATTTTTGTAACGAACAAGTAAAGTAGAAAATATTGGGATATAAAAAGAAGAAAAACTACTTGTTTGAATTTTGGAAATTAAATGTTTAAAGACTGAATCATAATCCATATCACATAAATCAAATAATAAAAATTGAGTATTTCTTGTTGAACTGAGAAATACACTTTCATCAAAACACTTAAGTATTATTTCTAGTTTAATATTTTTAAGAAATTTTCTGATTTCAAGATATGCGGTTGTAAAACATTTTATTTCGTTTTTTAATCTAACATGTTCATCGTTTTCCAAGGGAGTACCACACTCACTCTGTACTTGTTCCCATTCTTCTTCAGTTGTTGTTTCATATTCAATATTTATTTCGGCGTCTAGAAAACAGAGAGCGGATATGAAATCAGAGAGAAAAACTTTTCTAATATTTCTATATCGGATTGAGTCTATAAAAGAGAGTAGAGTTGTGTAATCTTGTGTTATTTTATATTCTTGAACGAGTTTTTGAATTATACTGTGTGTGTTTTGTATGTTGGATGAGGCCAGCATGTTTATTTTTTTTAACCATTTTTTTTAACGTTTTTTTGGTCTCATATTTTTTATACGTTTTTTTTTATACCACTTTTTTTTAATCCGTTTTTTTTATATCACTTTTTATTTAATCTGTTTTTTTTATATCACTTTTTTTTAATCTGTTTTTTTATACCACTTTTTTTTAATCTGTTTTTTTTGAATAAATAAGTCCTTTTTTTTAATCTGTTTTTTTTAATCTGTTTTTTTTGAATAAATAAGTCCTTTTTTTTAATCTGTTTTTTTTAATCTGTTTTTTTTGAGAAAATAAGTTCTTTTTTTTTAATTAAAAATTTTTCTCATTTTTTTTCTCAAATGATATTTCTTTTTCTTTAATAACAGCTCTTTTATCACAAGAATCGTACTTGCATGAAGTTGTTTTTAATAATAAATCAGATATACGTTTCAAAAACAAGCGATTAAAGAGATAAAGTAAAATAAAAAGAGTCGAGAAAGATATTCAATCAGAAAATTCAAGCTTCCAAAATATCTAAATATTGTTTTGCAAGTTCAATTCCGTCTAAAAATTCAACTTTTAAACACGTAAATTTATCTCTTTCAGTTCCATTGTAAGTCTCGACGACTTTTTTCAATAAAAGTTTCATAGTTTTCCCAACCAGTGTATTTAATAATAGTGTAAAGTCTCTTGGTTCCTTAACGTACATTTGAAAAAGTGCCGCTGTGTTTACTTGAAAGAGATGTTCCATTACATCGCTAAAAAAAGTACAGTAAATAGATGAACTGAAGTCACTTAGCACTAATTTCATGACAACTTTCGGAACACAAAGTTTAGTTTCAGCACAGTTTTCACAATACGCCGTTACATCAGCGTAATCCTCTGGTTCACCTTCAAAGGCTACCTTTTTTTTACAATCTGTACACCCAAAATAAAAACCGTCAGCTGCACTTACCTCTTGAACTGTAAGGGCTGTTGAAAAATTATTTATTTTGTTTTTATTTAACGCTGATGAATAACTTATCAGATTGTCTCTTAATATGCTTCTAAGTGGATAACAATCTTTAAGAGGGGCGATTTTCACACTCACATTACTCGTATTACTATTAATGGGGCGGGTTTCCGCCGCTTTATAAATTTCTTTTGTTTTTGATATTTCAGGTTCTTTTATAATAAACGAGCTGCGCGCGGAGCCTAAAGAAATAATATCATTAAAATTATTTGTCATTAAATTTCCGAAAAAATAAACGCAATTTCTTTCTATTTCCATCTTTGAAAACGGTTCCCATAATGTGACTCTTGTTGGTTCATCTTCGTTTGAAAAATCAACTATTTTTATATCCCGCTTTAAAATCTTTTTCTGAGTATTTTTTGTTGTAAGTTCAACGGGTTCAAAAGCCGCGGTAACGAAACCCATTACATTCATTGTAGTAGTAGTTTCATGTGCTGTAACAATATCTGAAAGAGGTACTATACCGCTTGTAATTAACCCGTGATCTTTGCCCTTATGTTCAATTTCAATATTTTTATTGGCTGTTAGCTCATATTCTGCTTCAGGTAAGGCAAAGATACCGGTAGTTTTCATATTATCTTGACCTCTGGTCAACCTAGTCGTATAATGATTTATGCCATAAATATTACCTGGTTCCAATATAGATGACAATTTATTAATCGTTTCACCAAAACCGATTAATTTAATTCTGTGTTTTCCATCGGTAAAAGCAGCCTGAAAAAATTTTTCAGCTTTATTTGCTCCAATACAGACCATAGTTAAAGGTACTGATCTCATTGGTGATATTTGAATAATCGGCGTAAGTGAAACATTCTCTTTATCCTCATCTACAGCTTTTATTCTTTTTTTATTTGATGCGTCTACACTTTTTTCAGAAGTTTTTACTTTAAGTGAATCCCCAGTGGCAAAATGCTGACTTGAACTATAATTAGATGGCGAACCCACAATACTATTTTTATCTTCATATTCAGAAACGTTTAAGACAATTATAAAGACAGTTCCTTCTTTTTTTACAATTTTATATTTGTAAATTTTAAGTATCGAAAATTGAGAAATTTTTTTTTTATGAATTAACTCAGCAGCTTTATTTAAAAAACGGCATTTAATGTATTTTTCTGAATCAGATATATTTGTGACATAACTTATATCTGACCCGGGTTTATTATCCATCTTCTTTATTGATATAAGTTGCGCAACGAAAGGATTTCCACTGTCTTCTTCGATTATTGTTGAAAGTATTGGTTTTAATTTTAGTATTTTACTTGACATGGGATATTTTAATAAGTTGTTTTTTTTTGTCAAATTTTTTATTAGTTGTTTTTTTTATTTACTTAATTAAAAGCTTGATCTAAGAAACTGTATAATTGATACAGTTAGGAGTATTAAAAAAAGAATAACATAAGAACATATCAGAAAAACACAAAAAATCGAAATAAACGTAAAAAACATAAAAGTCTATTTTCGCGTAAAAATTTACAAAAAAAAAGTCATAAAATCACAAAAAAAAGTATCATAGTGTCTTAAAAAATCAAATTATCATAAAATCACAAGAATCAAATTATCATAAAATCACAACAACCTGATTATCATAAAATCACAAGAATCAAAAGATTACCAAAAAAATATATCTTAAACTTGTCATAATTCGTATGCAGCTCCCAAATAAATTCGAAAAACAAATGGATTCACTAATTTCCGAGTTCCCAGCAGAAACTAAAAATGAATTAGCAGAATTCTATTTTCTGTCAGTTAGAAATTCTATCAAGGAAAATAAAATCACTAAACGTGTAATCTATTCTCTACACGCAGCTTACACTTATAAAAAATACTTGTGTCTGCGAAGTGAAAAAGTTTGGTTCAATTTAGTTAACGATTTAATGAGATTAAAAGCAGTTGAATATCGTGTAGAAATTTTAAGAACTTTAGATACAAAACAGGATTATACTTCAGATAAAGAATTCGTTTATATGCCAGAAAAATGGATGCAGACACTCGTAATGAATATTAGAGAGGATTGTAATTTAGAATCAAATATGAAACTAAGGCCCGAAATAAAGGAAACACTTCATTTAAATGTTTTAAATGAAATTATTAATATATTTATAGGTTCAAACAAGTTCGGCTATAGAGGTAATTTGTTGTTAGTAAACTTGATCTTCTATGAAAAACATATTTTGAAGATTGATAATGCTATCTGGGAAATATTTTTTAACAACTTTGAAAAAGACAAATTAGTTAAGTTGTCACAGATTCGATGTGTGATGAAATGAAGCTTTCAAGAGGGTTATATTAAACCATATGGTTTTTGATATATAACGTTTATATTAATTAACTTAGCTAGATGTTTTGTTTAAAAAAATATACTTTTTTCAACAGATATATTTTCAATCTATGATTATAATTAAAATTTTTTTTAGATACTTATATTAATTAGGAAAAAACAAAATTATGTGTTTAAAAAGTAAAAAGTTTATTTTTATATTTCTTTATGTGTTTTATTATATAAGAGGCTGTTTAAACCTACAGGTTTGTAATAATTCTCTGTACAGTTTCATTTCTGCGGTCACAAAACAACAAGGTGCTTATATATTGTCGAGATGACAGCTTTATTTAACACAGATTGTTTATTTTCGAATTTTTCTTTTTACTTTAATTGCAAAAAATTTTTGTTTTTTTTCATTTAATTTGTAAAGATTTTCATTATAAAATATGATAATAAAAAGATTGTTGATTAGCAACTATTAACTGTTATTAGTTTTTTACCTTAATTAAAAAATCTTTATTTTATTTCGAGCTTTATTAGTTTAGATGGGCATAAATTGACCCGGCAACGAGGGAAAGAAGGGGGGCGGGGGCGAAAAATGCATAAAAAGGCCGGGTAGGAGGAGGTTAATATAGTGCAAGAGCGCCTTTTTTGGCATA
>SBJP01000502.1:0-14159 GCA_014805705.1 Cucumispora dikerogammari
CCAGGGTTAAAGTTCTTAAACGCTCTGGGCGATTTAAACTTTCCAATTACAAGGGGTTTTAGTTTTTCAGAGCCATCTCTGTTGCAGCATAATAAAATAGTGATGCGATCCTTAGCCTGTTTTATACCATTTCTTACCTTTGATACTAAACTTTTAGAAGGCGCCAGTCGATAAAACAGTGCTGTTTCGTCACAATTAAACACATCACAGTCTTGATAAAGCGCAAGTTTTTCTTGAATCATATTGACATAGACGTCATACGTTTCGTTATTTTGATTAAAACGCTCACCGCTGCATGTTTTAAAAAATATTCCGTGCCTCTGTTTAAATTTTTGAAGCCAGCCGTTAGATGCCTTAAACTTTCTCAGTATATCTTTTTCATCACTATCAATTTCTGAATTTAAAAGTGTGCTTGATATTTCTGTCGCTTTGAATTGAAGTATTTTATCAGTGTAAAATCCACCACTCGACTCTATGGTTTCAATCCAATCTTTTAATATTTTGTCTAGTTGTTTGTATTTAATGTTTTTTACATTAGAGATTAGTTTTGTATTGTTGCATTTAGATAATTTTATTGTTTCCGCATTATCAATAAAATTTTTTATGGATCTTCTACTAATATCAATGTTAAACTTCCAAGAAAACTTTTCAGCAATTCTTGTGTGTTTTAAATCTGGATATTGATGACAATATTCAATAATCTCACATTTCTGATCAACAGTTAATTGTGATTTTTGCTTTTTACTCTTCATGGATTCATAAAAAAAATGGAAAATATTAGAAAATGAAACATATTAGAGGGTGTATTAAATAAAACCAATATAAATATTTTTAATGGAAATTATTAGAGGGTGGAAATAAACAGAGGGTGGAAATAATAGAGGGAGCACTGTATATTATTTTATTGCTCTAGTCGAGTTGTCGCATATATTTAAATTTTTAATATACGATAGCTAAGCAGCGGAACTTTCTTTATGGCGGTCGTCGCTCATATCAGTTTATTGTTCTTACCTTAAATTTTACAATTACATAGTTAAATTATGCTTATAAAAATTGTATATATACATAAAAAGGGGAACAGGTTTTTTAAAGAAAATATATTATATATATCAAAAAAAGATTTTCTATATATATAAAAAGATGATACAATCTAACCCGTGTTTTTTCAGATAAATTGATTAATTGTAAAGCAATGGTTTAGAACTATTTTGATTATCGTTAAATTTATTAAATGTTTTGTTAATTATAATCTAACGATGATCGAGTTAGCAGCTGTGGCAGTGTTCTTTGTGTCTGTTAAATATATTTCTTTTAAGTATCAATGTTTTCACACATAACTTTCTCTACTTCTGCTTTAATGCTTCAGATTTATCAAAGACCAAGAAAATGTTTTTGTTTTGTAATAAATTTTGTATTTTTAGATTTCATATTTTCTGCTTTATTAATAAATTTTTGTCGTTTATCTCATTTGAAAGTGTATATTCGTATACGTGAACAACTCTTTAGGTGTTGCAGTATAGTCCGACGATTGGTATGATTTATGATAGTTTTTTTAGCCAAAAATATTGAGTCTATGAAAAGACTAACAATCTGTGTAGTTTGTCTTTAGAAAAGTCTTTTTGGTTTTAATATTTAAAAACTTAGTCCTAAAAGATATCGAAAACTTTACCCGAGAAAAAGCAGTAAAGTCTTGATAGATTTTTTAACAAAAAATATTTTGTAAAAATCTTTTAATTAATCATTTCATTGTTTGGCTGAATTTTTTTATTTTTGATTAAAAAAAGATCAAAAGTCTTTTTGAAAAAAAAAAGATCAAAAGTCTTTTTGAAAAAAAAATCAGGGTGCTAAATATTGAAAAAAATAAAATATAAAGAACAAAAAAAAACAAATAATGCAAACTTATATCTTTTAAATTACCGTAGAAAGAAAAACGAAAAACCCGCCCCAGTCTCCGCGTCAGTTTTTTATATATCGATTTGAACGTGCTTTTCCCAAACTAGTTGGTTATCGATTAAGAGTTTCAGGATGTGCTTTATACATACGATTTTATCCTAAAACAAATTTTTCTACGTCTATAGAGTATACTTACCTTGGTTTTATGTTTATGTTTCTTGACATATATGAAACATGTTTCTATCAACATTTTATAAATCTGTCATATATGACACATTCTCTTAATTCAACGATTTTTGAATGTGTCATATATGACACATCCGCAGTGAAATGGTTAAGTAAGATCGTGATGCTTCATTTTGTTTAAATTAAAAATGTTCAAAGTCAAAATGTTTAAAGTCAAAATGTCCAAATTCAAAATGTCTAAAGTCAAAATGTTCAAAGTCAAAGTTTCCAAACAATTAAACTGTCGAAATTAGTTATGTATAAAGAAGTGAGTAAAATGTAAATATACTTAAATAAAATTACCGAAATTGAAGACATTTATAGAAATATTATTACAAGAGATTTTTCATAGACTCAGATCGATAAATGTCACGATACAAAATATAATAAAATCAAAAATAGTATTAATCATATTTATATCAAAAGATAAGTTAAAAAAACAAAATCGGCAAATTTACATTTAAATTGAAAATGTTTTTTAATACGATCTCAACAGAACTGTATATTGAATTTTTTTAATTTAACATTTTAATTGAAATATATTTAATACTATTTTTGATTTTATTATATTCTGTATCATAGCATTTAACGATCTGAGTCTATGAGAAACCTCTTGCAATAATATTTCTGATAAATGTCTTCAATTTCGGTAATTTTATTTAAGTATATTTACATTTTACTCATTTCTTAATACATAACTAATTTCGACAGTTTAATTGTTTGGAAACTTTGACTTTGAACATTTTGACTTTAGACATTTTGAATTTGGACATTTTGACTTTGGGCATTTTGACTTTGATCATTTTGACTTTGATCATTCTGACTTTAATCAAAATGAAGTAGTCTCATTAAGATGCGCGGTAGAATTTCTGATATAAAATATATTTTAATTTGTAAATATTTTTTTTTTAAAAATGCAACCCGAAATATATCGTTTTTTTGTGTTTATCTTTTAATGGTTTGTGAATAGGTTTTTAAAGATTTCTATATGAGAATCTACTGCGAGTCTTTTTAATCGATCCTAATTAACTCAATATTTTTGGCTAAAAAATATATCTTTCGTTTGATTCTACCACTTGACTTAAGCTTTCTATTTTGTATTTTTTCAGGCCGTTTTCTGCTGACGAAGACGCTTCATTCACTAAAGTAGTAAATTTGGTTATGTCTACACAAAGTTGTTTGTAGCAAGAAATGTATCTCAGTACGGCGTGCACATTCGTTTTTCGATGACAGAAAAAATGAGTTTTTAAGTAAAATCTATAGTCGCTTTAAATATACTATATAATCTATTTTTTAAAGATTGAAACAGAATTATCTGAGCCATTGAAAAGCTGTGTTTTTTAAAAAACTGTCAATGTTTTGTTTTCGGCGAGGCTTGTCTATAATTTATAAATAATTAAAAAAAAGATTTTTTTTCTATTTAAACAAAAAAATTGCTTAATTGATAAACAGCGCTTTAGTACTTTTAAAAATCGATTTCAGCAATAACACCGAAGTGTATATTACTTGATTTAGACATTTTCGCGTTATTTAAAGTTAGCCAATGAAATACTATTAAAGAAACATTAAGATCTTTAATAAAGGTTGGCTTTTTTAGGCTAATGCTTTATAATATTTTATAACACCTGAAAAAGCATTATAATATTTATAATAAACAATAGGAAAAAACCGATGTATTTAATATAATCAAAATTTTTTTAACCAAAAAAAAAAGAAATATCAAATATTTTTTTTACAAATTCGCAGATTTAACTAAGTGTTTTTAACGAAAGTCGAAATTCAGATAAAAATTTTTTTTTCTAAATTAAAAAATAAAAACAATTAGGATATAAAATAAAACGCGTATAATATTTCAACTAGCAACTTTACTACATGTGAGTTCTCCAAAGTATGTATTACGAATGACTGAAAATCTTTTAGATTTTTTTTATATAAATAAGAAGTATTACATAAAAAATGTTTATTTTATTTAAACAGGCAAAAAAACACTAACCCTGTTTAAGCAAGATAATCCACATAAAAGGTAAATATTTGTCAAACAAATAACAATAAAAATAAAAAATAAAAATTTTAGATTTAGAAAATATCTCACACTAAAAAAAACAAAAATTTTTTATATAATGAGCAAATCCCGCGTTGTACACACGAAGACCCAAAAAGAAAAACTAAGATGACAGCTGATTCTATCAATAAAATATTAAAATATAAGAGAGTAACTAAACAACAATTCTCTCGAACGAATTTAGATTTCCAATACAGAATTAAAAAATATAATTTTCTAAAAAAACGAGTGTTTTGAACAACATTTTTTTTATTTAGTTTAAGAATAAAAGAATTATTAAACATACTATAACAAAAGATAACACAATAAATCGTTTTACAACTGGTCCCACATTATATTTTAATAAAAATCAAGCGTTACTGTATATGAACAAAAACATATAAACAACGATATGATATAAAATAAAGAATAATATGCGTTGAGTAAGTTCTTGTTTATCTTACTGAACTATTGATAAATTATGTTAATTTCGAAAGAAACATATCATAATATGCAAACTATAACATATATATTTGCAAATAAACCCCCTTGTTTTTTAAATGTTCAGTAAAAAACACATCGAAATTTCAACAGAAAGAAAAGTGTTGCCAAAACTACAAAAATAAAAAATGTCTTTATTAGTGTGTTGTAATTATGCCTGTAATATAATAATGCTTTTGTTTCTCGATAAATCAAAAAAACGGATGAATGAATAAAAAACAATTTTTTAGAAAATATAATTTGAAAAAAACAACTGAAAAAACGCAGATGACTAAATATTTTTTGTTGTTCGGCTTGCGGAATTAAATCTAGATTTTTTTATTATACTAGGTACTACTACGTGCTACACTGCAGAAAAACCTTTCTCATATATTAAACTTTTTTTTGTGCTAAAGAACACACTACATCAAACCCCACCTCATTAGACAGAAAACATTAAAATATTTAAAAAATAAATATAAAAAAGTTTTTTTTTAAACCATGTTGTTTTCTCAAATATGATATATGCTATGCAACATGATAAAACTTTAATATTTTTGTTTCTATTTCAATTACAGTAAAAAAAACAAAGCGAAGTTTGATGTAAATGCTATATATTGTTTGGAAAAATCTTTTAAACTTTTTAAACTTACATTAAATAAAAACAATGTTTTTTAAAATAGTGTGAATTGATAACACTGCTGTTTTTAAAAACAAAAACAGAGTTTGTTTTCGGAGATTGAAAAAAGTTAACTCAGATAACATATATAATTTTGTTAAAGCGTGTTCACAGGGCAAGAGATAGATAACAAAAAAGTCTTTTTTTAAGCCACAGGGTTGATATCAATTGTATAAATAAAATTAACAGACATTTTTGCTATATGGCATGAACTGTTTAAAATATTAGATAGAGAACAAAGAAAAATATATTAAAAAAAGAGAAAAGAAAGCACTATAATTGAATACTTGATTTAAAAAGAAATTTTCTTATTTTCGTTTTTTTAACGAAAATGTTTTTTTGAAATGCTTTTTTCTTTCGTTAGCTAAAATTTTGTCCGTGCTTTGAACGTCTAATGAAAAACTTGCATATTAATGTTTTTTTCAAGAAACGACTATTGTTGTTCGTTACTGATTTTCGGGTTTCTATTGATACTAAATATTCTCGTGGGTCAGTTTTTTTAAAAATAGAAATGTGTTTTTTCAGATTTAATGTTATATTTTGCTAGTTGATCGATTTCCATTTTTCATTATCTGCAAGTTTTTGTCAAAAAAGATATACTTTGATTCAAAAATAAATTTGAATCTTGCTGTAAAAAAAATTGTTTTTTGGTCAAAATTTCTTTAACGATTAATAAAATTTTTCACTTTTGGCCTGGCTCTTAATGTTTTTCTTAAAAAAACACACTATCATGAATAAAACCAGAAACCTCTGTTGTTTTTATAAAATAATACAAGCTCCTTTATTATGTGAAGCCGATAAACGCGAAAATGAAGAAGCCGATATAACAGATTTTCCAGGAGGAAACTCTTATTTTGGGTTGTCATTAAATGAGATTTTAGAAAGAACTGCTCAAGATTATCTTCTTTTGGAATATGATGCCACCAAAGAGCCCCCAACTAATTTTCTTGAAGCTGACGATGATATGTGTAACAAATTAAATATTAAAACGAACCCCTGTATACCGAAAAATATAAGCGCTGTTATCCATCCAATAGACGTTTTATTTGCTGCATATTCTGATTCTGATTCGCTTAAGAACTCCAAAAACAACAAAGTAGAAAACAATGAAGAGTTTGAATCATATAAGAACAAAAGTGATAAAGTCCATAAAAATGAGATTATTTACAATTCTTATAAAACAGACATAAATTATACCGAAGGTGATGGAAGATTTAATATCGGTAATAAACATCAACTAATAGATAAAGATATAACATATCAATATTCTTGTGCTGGAGGCAAACAAAAATATAAAACAACAAGGGGTCTTCGTTTTAACCCGTATGATGACAGGTTAATAGATACTGAGACAAATGAAAACCCTTGTGAGAACGCATGTATTGATGAATCTCATCAAAACTTTATACCGGCAATCTTTAAAATAACGGAAAGTAGGCATATTCATAACAACGAAAATGTTATATCGACAAAGACTATTATTTCACTTAAAACATCTGGTCTTTACAGCCACGAAACAACGATTTTATCCGAAAGATCGTATGTAAAAAATGAATGTAAATCTGCCACAGTCGAAAAACAATGGGCAACGATCGTACCTCGTTTCCATGGAAATTCAGGTGTTTCAAGGATGAAAGCCGAGAAAAAATATTATTTTAATTTTATAAAAACAGATGTAAAACTATCCCACTCCGGTCCAAATACATGCAAAAACTGAAGAAAGAGGAAAAAATACCATATATTCTGTTTAGTTCTATTAAAACAACAAACGACATTATAGAAGCAAAATATCGTATTGTAGGTCTACCCCGTTATTTTACAAATTTTTTTTGGAAAGATACGAAAGAGTCTGTTTCACATATTAAACCTAGAGTTTTTAGAAAAAAAGGTTTTTTTTGTGAATTAACAGGAGCCGTCACATTTTTAAAAGGAAAAGACATACTATCAGACTTAATTCCCGGTTTGACGTTATTTTATCGAGACTCTTCATTTGCAGAAAAATATAGTAGTATAATTTTTTCAGAAAAAGTAATAACTAGGGGCTTCTTTTCATTAGGGTTACAATTAAGCCTGGCCTCGATAACCAGAGCTCGAACTGCATATATAAAAAAAGTTTTAATATACATTGAAAAACTTTCAACCTATGATACATCAAATATGAAATACATTAAAAACATAATTAAAGTTTTATTAAAATTCAAAAAACACTTGTCGTTTATGAATGATAAAAGTAATACTTTGAGCTTTGTACAGTTAGCTCAAAGAGCCAACAACTTAATGAAGAGTTTCAATGTCCCAATTCAATTTACAAAATTACATACAGAGCTCACTGAAAAAGAAAATTAAATATTGACAGTCTATTATGAGATACGAAAGCAATATATTTCTTGTGGTCAAATTATTATTGATTTATATAATATATACTTTAGAAAGAACAAGCCAATCTTTTATGATGAAAATGAAAGCTTTATTAAATAAAAGATTTTACAAAAACTTTTTTACATTTAAATGTTCGCTGTTTCAAAAGAATACAAGTTTTTTTGAGACGTTTTGAATTCATAAGAACCTGTGTTTTTTTTTCAGTAAAATATAAAGCTTATTCTTAGTGAGAATCTTTGAAAGATAAGTTTTTCAGACAAAATTTTGTCTGAACTTCAATCAACCTTAATTAACTACTGGCGTCAATACGCCCAAATATTATATAAAAGTTAACTTAGATATAAAAAATATCATTTACGCTAAGCCAAAGAAGACACAAAAATCTGTTTCATAAAGCTTTTGAATATAATTTAGACGAGAGAAGACAAAAAAACAAACTCTCAGAGATGTATAAACTAAAAACATTCAGAGAATGAAATGATAAACCACCACGAATCTTTTGAAATTGTAATCGTACTCATACATATAGCAAACAAGCTTATATAAAAAGAAAGTAACTAACAAATAAATTAGTTTTAAAAGTAAAAACAGAAAAAGAGTTAACATAAATCAAATATCAATAACAAAAAAGCTCGGCTCTAAGGGAATTGCTGTTATACTCAAGGTCAAAGATCTTAATTAGGTGCCAGTACACTTGTGTCCTCTCTAACCAAGTATTGTCACCCTCTCAACCAATTATTGTCTCCCGACCAATTATTGCCCCAACCAATTATTGTCCCCCATACCAAAAAAGTTTATTTGTCACTAAGAAAAAACAGAGATTTCGTTTCGTTAGTTTCATTTACTCATTTCGTTCGTTTCGTTTTCGTTTCGTTCTTTTTAGTGGCAAATAAACTTTTTTGCTGATAGGAACAATAATTAGTTAAGGGAACAATAATTGGTTGGTAGACAATAATTGGTTGGGGAACACAAGTAAATCAGTACCCTTAATTATAAAATAACAAAGAGATGAAAACAAAATAATATTATATAAAATTTAAGTATAATAATAACTAAGTTCTCTATCAAAAGATTTAAGAAAAAAAAAATTATTATAAACACAAGAAAATTCTCCGCACAGATCTAATATATTATCCTATAAAGAGATAAAAACAAAAATACATTGATTGACACCAGCCTAATAAGCGAAATGTTTTCGTTCGAATTACTTTCTTCACACAACATTCCTATATTTATTATTTCTATTTTAGAAAAAACCAGTCTTTATGTTTTGCGTTAATACAATCGAAATGCAAATCTTTTTTACAGCAAACTCTTTACTTTTGCAGTTCTTACTTTTTCTAATTCTATATATTGCAAGATTTTATTAAAATTTTTTATGATTTAAAAACTTTTATTTATTATATTTGTTACTTAATTAATTTATTTACAGGTTTTAATCATGTCAGAAAATAAAAAACCGAAAAAATACACAAAATTATATGTTTTAAAGCGAGTATGGGCATTATTCATAGTCGATATGACATTATTCATCTATGATATGACTTTGTTCATAGCTGATATCACATTATAAAAATAAATAGATAAAAAAAAACAAAAGCATTTTTAAAAACAAAGTTTTAATTGTATCAATATTATTTCTTTGACAATAATGTTTAAAAAAAATTTTTTTAAAAAAAGTTTATTTCTTTTTATCTATTTGTTTTTATAGTGGCATATCAGCTATGCTCAATGTTATAATAGAGATAAACAATGTTATTTTAAAAATGTAAATTGTGATATCAGCCATGAACAATGTCATACTGACTATAAAAACCCTGAAACAATATAACATAAACGTTAAATAATATAATACAAAAAAATACAAATCATTTTTTTTAAAACTTTTTTATCAAAAAAAAAATAGTACGACTTTTGGCAAAAAAAATTCTAGAAATTCAATATCATATTTTAAGAGAAAATATTAATTTTTTTTAAAACCAACTAAAACTATTAATTAAAAAACGTATTAAAACTTCTAAATCACTTAAGTAAACTAAGTTAAACAAAAAAAACTTTCAGATTAGAGACATAAATATGGAAAATTAAATATATATTAAATAGTAATAATTTTTTAAAGCCAATTACTTAGCAAGGGAATTAAAAATTAAGTTTTTTTTTCTTTCAAAAATTAAAAAAAGAAACGAATATAAATTACGAAAAGTAACTAGAAAAATAAAAACTGAACCTAAGATTGTTTTTTTTCAAGTTTTCTTTCTTTGTTTAAAGAAGAAAAAAAAATATATAAAGCCTTTGACATATATAATATCTATGGAGGCATTATATTTTATAAATCGTTTCCGTCGAAAAATATAGTCAAAAAATATATAATCAGTATGCAATTTGTAAAGACATAAGTTATTTGATGCTGTGTGTAATTTTAGATAGCCCAAAAAAAATGAAAGTGTTAATTATAAGAAAGTTAAAACTCTCACAGTGCTTTAAAAATTTCAGCAAAAAGTGGTTTAGAAAAGAAGAGATTGAAAATTATATTAAAATATAAGTGATATCATAAAAAACCATACGAGATTTTCGGATAAAATTAAAAAATCTGCCGCAGTAGCTCATTTTTATGAATCGTGTGGTATGTAAAAAGTTTTTTAAATTACAAGAAATGTAAAAGAAAAATAGTTCCGTGTGCTCACCATCTGAACCAAGGCTTATATGGGCTTGTTAAAAACCTCCCTGTGAAATAAATAAAAAATCAATAAAAGATGGTTCTTATTTTGTTGATATAAAAAATCCATTATGGAAAAACATAATGTTTATTTATGAAAAGTGGCAACAAAAACACAACTTAAAACAAATAAAACATAATTTTGTTTGTGAAATATATGTGAATAACACTATTTTTGGCATTATTAAAAAAACAATTACAATTAAAAAAGTAAAAAATATTAGAGTTATTGTAAAAATCGTATAAACAATATAAATTGTTTAAGTTTCAAAAAGATATACAAAAGAAAATGATCTAAAAAATATTTAGTGTGTAGATTGTATTTAATATAAGACAAAAAATTTTTTATAGAGCTTGCGATAACACGGAACATAATTAACCTTGATACAATTATTAGTAATAATGTAAAAAAAGATACGTTAATTATAGATGATTGTTGACGTGTTATTTGAACGTGACAATTATTAAGTATTTACACGAAAAAATAAATCTTTCTAAAAACATTGTTGGCTCAGATGACAAAAGTATACACACTCGAAAATAAAGTGTTTATAGTCTTTATTAAAAAAATATCAAATCACACAGTAAAAACTTGAAAAAATAATTTAATTAAAAAAAAAACAATTTAATTAAAAAAAAATAATGTAATTCTTGTTAGATAAAGTCAAAAACCCCTATATTTATACAATAAATATAATATATAACGTTATAGTTTATAATTGATATTTATAATAAAATATTATAATGTAAAATAATTGATTATTTTCTTAATATAACTAACTAATTTAGCTAATTATATAATTAATTATATGTAAATTTCAAAAATTTTCAAATTTTTCTGATTTAAAGTTTTTTACTAAAATTTTTATTTCTAACGAAAACTTGTATATTAAAAGATTTACACTATAAATATTTATATTATATAATAGATATTATAGTGTAAATAGGTAATATTATATTATGTGGTGTAAATATATAATATTATATTATAGTTTAAATATGTAATATTATATTATAGTGTAAATATATATTATTATATTATATTATAGTTTAAATATATCTAGAAAAAAAACCTTAAAAAAATTTTCTAACAATTAACATATAAAATGTCATTACTATTATTTTATTATATATTTCCGCCGCCCGCCACCCCTATGTCAGTTATATATAGTTAACACAGTCTCGTTGTCTGTAGTGATCATAGTTTGATATAGATATTGATATATATATCCACCACCCGCCCCCACCCACCCGCCCATCTCCTTTGGCTGATACTTTATCTGCTTGCGCAGATAAAGTATCAGCCTCAGTCGCGGCTACTGATGATGGATCATCAGTAGGATTCATTCCTATAAATAGGAATGAATCTCCTTCGCCTACCTTACTATCCACAACGTGGATAGTAAAGAAGGCTCAGTCGCGCTGTCTATACCTGCTAATAAATTAGCAGGTATAGATTTCCCACCCACCCGCCCATCTCCTTCGGCTGATACTTTATCTGCTTGCGCAGATAAAGTATCAGCCTCAGTCGCGGCTACTGATGATAAATCATCAGTAGGAATCGATCCTATAAATAGGAATGAATCTCCTTCGCCTACCTTACTATCCACTAGCGTGGATAGTAAGGTAGGCTCAGTCGCGCTGTCTATACCTGCTAATAAATTAGCAGGTATAGATTCCCCACCCACCCGCCCACCTCCTTCGCCATCCTTATTATTACCCGCTAGCGCGGCTAATAATAAGGATGGCTCAGTCGCGGCTACTGATGATAAATCATCAGTAGGAAACCTTCCTATAAATAGGAAGGTTTCTCCCTTACCTGCTATCGCAGGATCGGTCGCGGCTGCTATCGCAGGATCGGTCGCGCCTTCTACCCCAGGTTCAGCCAATGAAAACAATAAAATAATAAAAATCTGCACACTATCCACCAAGACCCATCAATATTTACCAACAATCCCATTTAAATACACAAATAACTTCGATATGGTAAAAACCTATTGCCTTAACTTTATTGAACAAACATATGTTGTGGCAAAAGCCAATTATTTAATTAAAACGTTACCGGCAAATCTGCATATAATATGTGATAATAATAATATAAGTAATAATAATAATATAGAATTAATTGAGCAGCCGATATATTTAAAAACTAAGGTTCCAGTGGAAAGTTATTATATTGAACAGGTTTTGTTACCTTTACGATTTATTACTAATAATAATAGTGATAATAATAATAATAGTCATAATAATAAGGCTACTAGTAATAATAATAATAGTAACATATCACTTATTCACTTATCACTTCACTTACTTACTTTAATTATACCTTGCTCTATAAACATTATAAGTAAAATACAAAACAATCTAATTTTATATTTACACTTACATGATATTATTAGTGATAATAATAACAGTAATAATAATAAATATAATAAATATAATAACTCAATAGATTACAGTGACGCTGTCATTTGTATAGTAAGTTATTCTGAAAAAAATGTAACTATTTTTCTTAATAAGAGTTTAATGGTAATTGAGATTATATCTTTAACTAATAATAATAATAATAGTAATTATAGTGTAAATAATAATAATGTAAATAATAATAATAATAATAATAAGAAATATAACGTTGATGATTTCTTAATAAAGTTGAATGAAGATTTATTAAATGAATGTAAAGAAGATAATTTATTATCTAGTGATAATATTAATAGTAATAATAATATATTTAATAATAATAATAGTAATAATAATAATAATGAAATAAAGGAAAATCAAAATGATTTTATTTTAAAAATATATTTTTATTCTGAATATAATAATTATAATATAAACAATTTACTTAATGAATTGTTTAAAGGTAAAACTAATATTAATAATAATAATATAAATAATATTAATATAAATATGAAAAAGTTTAAATGCTTTCCTCCCAATATAATGAAATATATTCAAAAAGGACTTATTTTTGATCATAACACTTTACCTTTAATTATTTCCATCGATATATTAGATATTATTACTAATAATAATAGTAATAATATAAGTAATAATAATATAAATAGTAATAATATATGTAATATAAATAGTATAAGTAAAATAATATTAAACGAACTGATGGGCTGTTTATATGGTATGAGTGTACTTAAAGTAAAAGTTGGTAGAAGTGTTTTATATGAAGGGGTTTCTAATAATAATAATAATAGTAATAATAATGATTATAATAATAATATTGGTAATAATAATATTGGTAATAATAATAACTTGTTGTTTATTACCAAAGAGCTGGTTTTTCTTTCCACTATTTACTTAACTAAGGATAGACTCTTTGTTTATGAATCGGAATTTCATTGTTTATTTGGGAAGGTATTTGTTTGTGTAAGGGAATCTGATTTTGGGTTAATTGTTTATCATTTAGTGGGGAATGGTATTTTTTGTGAGATTAATGGTGTTTTTAGTAATAGTAATAATAATAGTGTTAGTGATAATAATAGTGTTAGTGATAATAATAGTGTTAGTGATAATAATAGCCGCCTCCCGCCCCCACCCACCCGCCCTTCTCCTTCGGCTGATACTTTATCTGCTCGCGCAGATAAAGTATCAGCCTCAGTCGCGGCTACTGATGATAAATCATCAGTAGGATTCACCCCTATAAATAGGAGTGAATCTCCTTCGCCTTCTTTACTATTAGACGCTAGCGCGTCTAATAGTAAAGAAGGCTCAGTCGCGGTGTCTATACCTGC
>SBJP01000503.1:0-14147 GCA_014805705.1 Cucumispora dikerogammari
CCTCTGCCCGGTATCGAGCAGTCCTTCTATAGATTACTACTATATAAGATAACAGCTCAGCTACGTGGCTATAATGTTACTATATATAATCTACAAATAATGAAACGAACAAACGAACAAACGAACAAACGAACAAACGAACGGACGAAACGGACGAAACGGACGAAACGAACAAACGAACAAACGAAACGAACGAAACGAAACAAAACAAAACAAAACAAAACAAAACAAAAAAATAAATAAATAAATAAATAAATAAATATTAGTAAAGTTATAATAAAAATACTATAATAAAATTATAGTGGGGGGGGAGGTTTTTGGCGAGGGGGGAGGTGTTTGGCGTGTGACAATAATTAACATCAAGTGTGACATCATGTATTGTCAATTTTTTAATAACAAGAGAGAAACATTATAATTAATATATGCGTTTTCTGGCTGACTTTTGTAACTAAAAAACAAATTTGCAAACAATAGACTCTCAGTGTCACGTTTTAGTTAGTGATTATGTATATAAGTTTTCTAAATATTTAATAGTTTTTATTTGTTTGAATTTTTATTCTTTTTTGATATTTGTTTTTTTCATTTGTTCTGTGTTTTTAATTAAACTTTATTTTTTGTACATAAGATCTATTTCAGTCTTGAAAAACAACGAACATGCACTTTTTTTTTCTAACGCTTTACCTTGAGTTTTTTCACAGATATAAAGATTCTTTTTAAAAGACAAAACGAATTCAACCCCCAAAGAGGTTTCATCAAAATATACCTAAAAAAAAGTCTAAAACGAATTACACCCAAAAAGCCTTTTAGCCGAAAAGTTATCAAAAAAATTTTATCAAACAAATGCGTCTAAAAAAAATTTTTAATGAAATTTTACTTAGAAAATGCGTAAAATGAAACTTTTTCAAAAAAAAACTTTTTTAATTAAGTTTTACACAAAAAAGCGTAAATCTGAACCCAATCAAGAAAAAAATTTTAGCGACTATGAATCAAAAAAAACTGTAAAACGAAATCTATTAAAAAAATTTGTAAAACGGACTCTACAAAAAAAAATATGTAAAAAGTTTTTCCTAAAAAATACGAAAAACAAACTATATCCAAAAAAAAATGCGCGAGGCGTTTTATAACCAATAAAAATGCACAAGACGTTTTATAATCAAAAAAATGCGTAACTCTTCTTTGTACACTGGCCCTCTATATTCTTAAATATGCGAAATCTATTATAAATTAATAAAGCGAAAATATTTAACTAAAATTTAATTAAAAAACATTTTTATTTGGCTATTGTTGTTTAAATTTCTTTTTTATTTATTACCGCGCGATGTTCGATTTATAAACTAGCTTATATACTTTTACTTTGTTTTTCAAATGTTAATTCCTTGAATTTAACTAGCAGTTCGTTGATTTTAGTTCGAAATCGAGTTTATAAACGACACCAATGTATGTGATTAGACCGTTTTAAAAGAAAAACTTGAAAAGTTACTATATAATGTCTTAGTTTTAATGTGTTTTTTTGTCTAATTAAAATATAAAGTAATATTTTTTAATTGAGATCATAATTGTGAGATGATGGTGTATAAGAGCTCGGTTTATGAATTTTTCTGTGTAGAATTCGATTAAAAAACTTTTTTAGAGTAGAAACTGATTTTCGCTTTTTTGAGTAGAATTCGTTTTATCTGTTTTTTTGTTAAAAAACGTTTACGCTTTTTTAGGTAGTTTCGTTCTACGGTTTATGTTGGGTAGTTTTCGTTTTACGCATTTTTTGTGTTGAATTCGATTAAAAAACTTTTTTTTAGAATAGAATTCGACAAGCGCTTTCTTTTGTATAGAAAACGATCAAACATCCTTTTTTATATAGAATTCTTTTTTCTCTTTTTTTTTTAAATTTAGTAGGGTCTTCACGACCAGACATTTAGCATTTATAACACTTTTAAAAGTACTTTTCTGCACTACTTTTTTTTTAAACACAGCTTTTTATCCCCTGCTCCTTTTCAAATCATTTTTTTCCAATAATTTTTTTTCCTAAAAACCCTAGTATTAAATCAAAGATTTATTTTGTTATTTAAGTTTCGATATTTAGACTTTATATATTGAGCGACGATTTAAGTTTAATAATTAAAGTTCTGTTTCATATGTTTATATTTAAAATCCAATTTTTAAGACCGACGTCTAATGATCGGTTTTATAGTTAACTGAACTGCTCGGAAATGGAAATTCGTTTTTTTAAGTTTAAAATTTCAGGACCGGTTTTTTAAGTTTCAAGTTTGCAGTTTTAGATTTAATTTTACTCTTTTTGAGAGATCACAGTCGCGTTTTTTTATTTCGAGTTTTCAAAAAAAATTTTTAATTGTCTGTTATCGTATTGTTTTTAAGATTTTTTTTCATAACTGTTTTCAAGGAAGGCTTTTTGGATTCAGTTTTTTATATTTGATTTCTAATGTTCTGTTTTTCTGATTCGTTTTTTTTTCAGTACGAAATCGCTTGTGATTCAGTTGTTCGAATCTAAGCCCTGTGTTTAATCTATCAAATTCGATTTATCAGTGTGGATTTTGTTTTTCTTTTTATTAAGAATAAAAAAATGTCAAAGCCACTTAATCAAGATATCGAGTCAAATTTACACTGAAAAAATTTCATCTATTTTTGTTGCACTTATTAAATCTTTATTATAGTTTCAAGCTAAAAAAAAACTCACGAAATATATATAGAAAGTTAAATTAAAAAAGAATGCTCGTGCGGTCCAGAAAGTCCACCGTCTGAATTAAACCACTAGTGGAGTCCTTGGCCGACGAACGATATGAAAAGATTTTTTTTATAATAAATATTATAATGTATATTATATAAAATTGTCTTTGTCAATGACGGAATTTAAAGAACGGCGGTTATATTTTTCACTTATTTAAATAACGTACTATATAATATCTATATAAACATTTGCATTTATAAAAAAACGAGACTAAAATCCACATAAGAGTTGATGTAGCTTATTTGATTTTAAAATAAAAAAAATTGTCGTATTTGTTGTGTTCATCACCCGATAAAACAAACTCGAAATAAAAATCTTTTATATTTATTTTTAGATGTTTGTTTCTTTGAAGTTTTAAATTATAAAAATTTTTCATAAAATGTACTTTTTTTATAAGTATGATGCTTTTTAGAATTGTATCTTTCGTGACGTGGAATTATTTTTTTTACATGTTTTTAATTAAGCTTTTTTTTGGAGTCATAAAAAAGTTTTAAAAACGAAAAAAATCTTTATTAAAAAAAAAGAAATTTAAAAAAAGTTTTAAAAACGAAAAAAATTTTTATTAAAAAAAAAAGAAATTTAAAAAAGTTCCGTTTCTTTTTCGTATTTTATGAATGAGATTTAGTTTTTTTTCGTGTTTGTTTTTATTTTACGAAAATATAACTGCCAAAAAAAATTAAAAGTTTAAAGACTATATTTTACGAAATTGCTTTTGTGTTAACAGTATAATTGAAATGTATATGTTCGATATAATAGATTTTTTTGGCTATTGTAGTCAAGATGTTATATTTTTCTGTTTATTTAAGCAAATTTCATACCGAAAAAACACACACTACGGAAGTTTTGTTAATTTTGTCATAGAAATGATTTTGTTTTGTTGTTTTTTGAAAACAGATTCAAAGAATCGAACGACATCTTTTTTGAATTTTAACCAAACAAGAAAAAAGCGTTTTCGTTTTACAGAACATAATTACTTGATCTCAAATAACGCATTAAACTACTCAATAAAACAGCAAGATATAGTAGAAAAGTAACAAAATCAAATATAATAACACTAAATGAAAAAAAAATTTTTTACGCGCGAAAGCGGCCTTTTCTCAAAACCAATAGTGTGATTTCAGTGTATATTTTTTTAAATAGACCCGGCTTTTTAGCGTTTTTTTCACCAAGTAAACTTACCCTTTCCGAAAAAAATGATTATATTTGAAAAAGCGAAAACAAATAAAAAAATTTTTAATTAATAAACAAACAAAAATATATATTGACGTCAAACCCTGTGTTCTTTTTTTTCTAACTATTCTAACTTAAAAATTATATTTTCTATCACCAAATGTTGTTAGTGAAGTAATTTTAACATCATGCTTCTTTTGAAAATTAAAAAACAACGATACAAAAATCGAAAAGTATATGAAAAAAAATATTGTATCTTATCGCAAAAAATATCGAAATTCTCGTTTATAAAAATATCCGATATTTGATATTTTCTTGATGTTGATATTATTGACTGACACAACGGTTCATAATACTTTAAGTATATTATTTTATGTTTAGACAATAAAAATTTTTTTTAAATAGGCAATAGTCTCACAATTGTTTTAAATTGCAGTTATATAAAAACAAAGTTGTCATAAAATAAAGTCAGTTATATTTAACTTTGTTTAAATAATAATAAGCATTTAAATCTATGTTTATTAAAAAAGTGAACAGTTTCTACTGTGAACACTAAAAGATTCGTTTTTTTAGTATTTAAAGCTATATTAGATACGTCTATACTGTGAACGAAAACACTTAAAAAAATGTAAATTGACATTCCTTTCATTCTAATGTAAACACTCAAAAAAAAGTAGTTAAAAACTTATTAATTTTTGCGTCACTCTTTAGAACATAATGTTAAAAAAAACAAACTTTTTAAAAATTAACAAAAAAGAGAAAAATTCTTACTGTTTCTATGGGAGCAAACATATAATGTGAATAAATGATGTTACCATAAAAAAGAAAACATCCACTTTAAATGTTATGACTATGCTTGGAGAGTTAGAAACCTAGTGTAGTGATAATAAAACTAAAGGTTTAATTTTTCTTTTAAAGTTAAAACAATAAATATTAACAGATAAAAACAATTGTCGTTCAAAATACTGTTTTTTTGATTAAAAGGAATTTAGAAACATAAACTTTTTGTTCACACTCTTGAATGTGAACATAGAGAATTACCTGTGACAAAACGTCTTCGGTCGAAAATGTTCACTGTAGTTTAATAGCCCAGGCTTGTTTTTAACTAACTCTTATTTAACTATAATCTGTTTTTTGACAAAAAGGTCTATTCTGGTTACAACACTTTTTTGTTTTATTCAGGCATTGTTGTCACTTAAACACTTAAGTAAAAGGTTTTTAGATTCCTATTACACTCAGCTATATTAGAAAAAAAAATTTTAGATTTTTGATTATAAATAACATAATACGAGAAGCAGGCTTCCTTCTATATGGTTTATTAAAATGCTACGGAAAAAACATATCCGTATTAGAAGCAGTTAAACATTTGATACTTATCTTTCATCATAAGATTAATCAAGAAACCAACACTATAATTCAATTAAACTGCAAAAATTAAAAAAAAACTTAGACATTAGATTGGCTTTTTTTTCAATTTCTGATTTAAAACGACATCAATGCGCGTATTAGTGTAGATTAAAATCGGAAAATCGAACTAAAACGAACGAAAAAGTTTAATAAAAAAAAGCTTTTGAAAACGGTTCAAAAGTTCAAAGACAGTGTTTTTGCGTCTCAAAACGCAACAGCGTGTTTATAAAGAATAGTAATCGATTATTATATTTCAATTATAAAACCTTTATGATTAGTTTTGGCTGTTTTAATTATATCTAATTAGATTATAATATAGATTTTATTAGTTAAGATTATAATGAGAGTGTATTACACAAGAACCAAAATTAGACGAAAAAAATTAATCAATTAAAATTTTAATTAGAAGTCTAATTCAAGAAACAAGGAGTATAAATAATAAGTTTTTTCTATTTTTAAAATATTATGTTTATTTTTAAATTTTTTTTTCTTGTTACTATATATTGATTAATTAAAACAAAACTTTTTTTATTTATAAACTTTCATTCATTTAAATACAAGTGCGCATTATATTTTAACCTTTATTTTACACACTGAGCAAATCCCTCGCTTCTTACAATAAGCTGTTAAACAAACTGGACAAACAAAACCAAGTTTAATCTCAATATTATGACATTTACATTTTACAGGATAATAAACTACCTCTTCATTCTGATTCGGATTACTAAAAATGTTTATAAAATCATAAAACGTTGGTTTAAAAACCGGCCCAAGTAAATTTATACCGCTTTTCGTATCTGAAAATAAATATATCTTGGTTTCGTTTTTATTTATTGCTTCCCTCAAAAAAAGTAATTTTTGTGTCGGTTGTGTTTCAAACAACGAAACTACAAAAATTTTAAAATCTTTTTTCTCAGTTAAATTGAAACAGTTTTTGTTTATTTTAAGTAAAATAATTGATAGATCGGTTTCTAGAACAGAGTTCTTTAACTCCTTGAAATTGGAAATTATATTTTTATTGTTGAATAGTAAAATTTTGTTGCTGGGAATGGTTTCTATAAGTTTAATAAAACATGTAAGCTCATCTAAAATTGAAGTATTTAAAACTTGTTTTTGCTGTGTATAGGCTGATATATGAATGTTTATAATGACAAGCATGGGCTTTTATTTATTAGAATGGGCTTTTATTTATTAGAATGGGCTTTTATTTATTAGAAAAGTCTTCTCGAAGCTTTGCTCAGTCTTAAAAAAGCTTGCAGTATTTATAAAACCGTATTTAATTAAACGTTCATTCTTATTAAGCAGTATGTTTTCTAATTGAATCAAAAGACATTCGCTATATTAAATTCAATAGCTATGTAAAAAATTTAGTGAAAACATTTACTATATTAAATTCAATACTTATGTAAAAAATTTTAGTAAAAATTTTTATTCAAAAAAAAGCACCCCATGTCCTGCAGAAAATTTGAAGCACCAAGACACGGTTCACTTGCCTACTGTCCAAAGAAACGAGCATCACAATTAATTCAACCATTAAAGTCTCACCCGATTGATAATCATCTTGAACCAGTTCACCCAGTTGGTTTTATTGGTTATAAAGCCGGGATGACCCACACTATCACCGTCTCAACTCGTGTGTTACGTGTAGATAGAAAGAGTCGTGATCCAAAACGTGAAGTTATGGAAGCAGTTACAATCATTGAATGTCCTGATGTTACTGTTTTTGGAATTACTGGTTATAAATCCACTGTTACTGGTCTTAAAAAACTTACAACCATTTATGCTAAAGAAATTTCTGATAAATGTAAAGCAAGATTTGTTAAGAGATGGTCAAGAAGTAAAAAAGTTATTTTCAGGAATTATGCTAAAAAATATGAAACTGGAGAAATCAAAGAGGATATAAAAAAATTAGAATTAGAATCGGATATTATTAGAATTCTGGTTCATACGGATGTCCCAAAAGCTTGCAAAACTAAAAAGTCTCATATAATTGAGTTACAATTAAATGGTGGCAAGATTTCTGATAAAATCAATTATGCTCTTGAAAAAATGGGTAAATCACTTTCTGTTAAAGAAGTTTTTGAAAAAGACGAATTACTTGATATTATTGGTGTCACTAAAGGTAAAGGATTCACTGGAGTTATTAAAAGATTCGGTGTTAGAATTCAACCCAGAAAATCAAGAAAAGGACGAAGAAAAGTGGCATGTATTGGTGCTTGGCATCCTGCAAATGTCATGAGAACAATTGCAAGAGCTGGACAATTAGGCTTCCACAGAAGAACGATGCCAAATAAGAAAATCTATATGATTGGTCACGGACAAGAATTATATAGCACGGATTTTGATTTAACGAAAAAGACTATTAATCCTATGGGAGGCTTCCCAAATTATGGAAATATACACTCAACTTTTTTAATGATAAAAGGAAATGTTATGGGGCCTTGTAAACGTGCAGTAACTCTAAGGAAAACATTAGTTAAAACTAAAAAAGAAAAAAATCTTGAAAAAACAGTCATTAAATTTATTGACACGACATCCAAAATGGGACACGGAAGATTCCAAACTACAGAAGAAAAAAGACAGTTTTACGGATTGGATAAGAAGGTTATGGACGAATAAAACTCTTTAAATAAAGTTTAGTTCATTCTCAAATATTCTTTGAGGGAAACCCGCTCTTATTTTATGTTTTTTTTGAAACCCTCAGCGGGACAAATCAAAATTTATTTTAAAGAGGCTCCCTGTTTTTTTTATATTTTTTAATTTCAAATATTTTTTTTCAGTAAACGCGTGGGATCGTGTCGTGTATAAATATGGTTAACAAAATGTTACACCATGTGGCCTTAAGATATTTCCTCGTTATCTTATTAAGGTAATCTTTAGAAAGATATAAATTATACAAATATACGTTCTTCTACAGTGTATATATATTATTTATAACTACACTTGATAGTAAATAAGCATTGTTTAATATAAATCTTCTCAAGCTATTCAAAATTGGTCGGAAAAAATACTTTGCCTTTTGCCTGTATATTATATATAAACTTTTTTTAATTTAAAACTTTTCTTTGTCTATTAGAAATATATGCATTCTTTTTAATTAAAATCAAAAGCGTTTCTATTATATCGGAAATAATTGAACCTAAAAAGGCACGAAACCTAAATTTTAAAAATTTTTTTAAAATGTTTGTTCCTAATTTCAGCAACAATTTTATAATAAAAAAACGATTAACCTTAATATGGAATATAATAAAATTGGCTAAGATATATAGAACATATTATCATGTTCTTTCTTGAGCTCAAGAAGAATGTTTTCAATAAATTACACATATACATCGAAAAAAATATTGGGTTTTCAACGTAAAAACGCAGACTTCTATTAAAAAAAACTAGTTCATATTTAATTAGGATCCTCCAACACACAAATAATAAAAAAGAAATTTTTTAGAACTTGCCCCTTAAAAAAGTTTTGCTTTAAATTTAAACTCTTTATTTTATAATATTGGTTTAAATTTAAACTGACTAGTGTAGTATATTATTTCGAATTACACTATCAACTGAAAAACATTCACCCTAAATTAAATCTAACTATTTTTTTTACTGTTTGTCGTTTAAAATTAGCAAAAAATTATTAAAATATTTAATTAAGAAGCCCTAACTGTTCTGAATTTTTTACATTCAAAAATCGTAAAAAAAGTTTATCATATAAAACTGTTTACATTTAAAAAAGAATTATATGAAGAAGCCAAAATTTTCTTAAGGATTGAAAGTCTGTAAATATTAAAAAACGAAAAAAATTGCAAAAATTTGATTCTATAAACATTTTTTTGTTTTAAATATGTTTTGAATGTAGATTAACATAGGGGTCATTATCATTGATATACTGTGTTATATTTGTTATATAAAATAGATTGAGATTAATATTATTGAATATATGTTTTACTCGGCTTTTTGAAATTTTTTTTGTCTTAACTAACTATATATTAAAAATAATAGATAATGATCGAAAGACGAACTAACTATACACCGCGAACCTTATAGATTTCTATTTTTAAGTAAAATTTAATTGTTTTCTGTTACGCGACTAAAAAAAGCGTGTTTTTTTTTAGTGCTTTTTTTATTTGTTATAAACCTGTTTTTAATTAAAAATCGAGACAAACATTCGATACTTAAAAATAGCTTCTGATCAAAGAGAAAAAAGCATAACCATAATATTGATTCATATAATTTGTTATGTTTTATTTAATAGTTATAAATAGAGGGTATCTGTTTAAGGGGCAAATATGATCTATCAGCCCAAAGATTAAGACTCTGTAAAATATAAGTAAACTTTTTAATAAATGTGCGAGTTTTAATTTTCGAATTTTCGTAAATCCTATGATGATGTTTTAATCTGTATTATATAAAAAAACAAATAGTCTCATTTAAAACTATTTTATATTATCATTATACATACAAAACAACGCCTTATACAGGGTTGTATATAAGTTTGAAATAAAAACGTCAACAAAAATGGGGTCTGTGATTTAAGATAAAAAACTTTAGTGTAGTTACATTTACACTCTATACAGGTATATATTATTTTCATATTTCAATCATCAAACAGAACTTGGTTTTTTAAACAATTGTCCACCAATATTAATACAGAAAAAAACTGACATAATTAATCAATTACTGAATGAAATAATATAGAATATCTTGTTTTTACGTTTTAATTTATTTTTAAGTTTATTTTTCTAATAAAAAAAGTAATTCATATATTTTATATACGAGGGAAAAAACGATCACGATATAATTACAGTTCATAATACAAATTCATAGAGTTAGAGATATATCGCCTGATGTTCTTGATAAAAAAACACGGTTTTTTTATTTTAGCGTAATTTGTTTATTTTTAAACGTGTTTATTGTGTATTTCTTATATATGTGTTTTATCACATACCTGATGTTCGCTTTCACTTTTTCGTTATATCATTGTTTGTTCTTATATTCTCAGTATAAACGAAAACAGATATCTATATTGCTCATAGATTGAGTTAAAATACTCAGTTTTATATAACACACTGACAGCGGACAAGGTTCGTTTTGTTTTTTGTAAAAAATACGATAATTCTGACAATTTTCATTTTTAAAAAATTATATCAAATAATCTTTTGTAATTTTTCTATCTTTAATGGTTGTTTTTTGACTTAAATAAACTGTCATTGATATAATAAATAAACAAGTTTTATAGAAATGCACTTTTTATTTTTTGTTATAAGGTAAACTTTTTCATTCAATAAAGTAAAAATAAACGTGTTTCTATACAATAAAAGAAAGTTAAATAAAATATATATATTAATTATATTACTTTTTTGTTCTATAATATTAATGGAAAACTGTTTCTGTCATTTAAAAACACCAGGTTCGCCAATATATGTAAACTTCGTGAGTTAGTTTAAACAAAAAAAACAACTGTACAGAGACAAATATAACAAACATTTAACATAGATAGTCATGTCTGATGTAACGACAATACTAATATTAATATCGCAAATAAAAAAATATTTGAAAATCTTTTATTTCACGTTACACTAAACTCTCTTCCTCATCTCCCCACTAAGAAAAATATGAATGCTAAAGCGATAATCACAACAACAGTGATTATAACGACAATTATAACATATTTATTTTTCGAAAAGAAACTTTCAGAATCTTTTTTACTCGAAGAATCTTTCCCAGATGAATCAGTCGCGCCGGGTGTAGAATTTGGCATCACGGTTTCAAATACTCCTGCCCTTTTCATCGAAGACATCGAATATTTTTCGTCGTCAGGGTTTCCATTAGCTTTGTTAGCTTTCATGAAAACTTCGATCTTGTTTTTTATCTTATAGTTAAACGCAATCGTCGCTTTTACTGTTTCTGGTTTTTCAGTTTTCGGTTTTACAAAAGGAAAAGGTCCTTTTATAACTTGTACCGTTCCTGATTTATCCTTTTTGCATAACTCTACATAGTCAATTTTATCTTTTCCCGTATAAGATACATCGACTTTATCCATATTTCCATCTGCCGAAAAAACGGCTGTAAAGGCGTCTACATCTTTAGAACTAATTCCTTGTATATTCGATAAAAACAGTCCACTAAAACTACTAACAAAATATATTGTGCCTAAAAAAGATACTAACATGGCAAAAATATATACGGTGTTTTTATATGAATTTGGTGATATATTAAAAATATTTTACGGCAGTTTATTTTAGATGTGTATAATTAGTATACATAGATTTATAAACATATGTATATGTCGTTAAAGGCTGGTTAATATGTGATTTATGATATAAACAGTTTTTTTTAAGTGTAAATAAATAAACAAACATTAAAACTGCCTTTATATATATATTAAGAACTGTGTTTTGTTTTAGAGCAGTGTATGTTATTAAACGAAATTTTAATGACTGTTCTTTTCAAGCGAGCATTTCACTTGGCGCCAGTTTGCCGCACATCAAACTGGCGCCAAGTTCGGCATACTAAAAAATGACGTAAAACTCGGCATATTAATAAATGACGCCAAATTCATCATATTATCGTTTCGTTCGTTTTCGTTTTTCGTTCGTTTGTTCGTTCGTTTGTTCGTTTGTTCGTTCGTCCGTCCGCCCGCTCTTTCGTTTCGTTTCGTTCGTTTCGTTTGTTCATTGGTTCGTTTCGTTTCGTTTCGTTTCGTTTTCCGCTTCGTTCGTTCGTTCGTTTCGTCCGTTGTTTCGTTCTTTCGTTTCGTTTCGATTCGTTCGTTCGTTCGATTCGTTCGTTCGTCTTCGTTTCGTTTCGTTTCGTTTCGTTTCGTTCGTTCGTTTCATTCGCTGTTTCGTTCGTTCGTTCGTTTGTTTCGTTTCGTTCGATTCGTCTCGTTTTTTCGTTCGTTTCCTCCGTTGTTTCGTTCGTTTCGTTTCGTTGTTTGTTCGGTTGTTCGTTTGTTCGTTCGTTTCGTTCGATTCCTTCGTTGTTTTGTTCGTTCGTTTCTTTCGTTGTTTTGTTCTTTCGTTGTTTGTTTTTTCGCTAGTTTTGTTCTTTCGCAAGTTTCGTTCTTTCGCTAGTTTCGTTCTTTCGTTCGTTTAGATGCGTCCCTTCGTTTGTTCTTTCGTTCGTTTCGTTCGTCGTTTCGTTCTTTCGTTTCGTTCTTTCGTTTCGTTTCGTCCGTTGTTTCGTTCGTTCGTTAGTTCATACTTTCGTTCTTTCGTTCTTTCGTTCTTTCGTTTCGTCTCGTTTCGTTTCGTTTCGTGCCGTTTCGTTCGTTTCGTTCGTTTCGTTCGTTTCGTTCGTTTGTTTCCTTCGTTGTTTTGTTCGTTTAGTTTGTTCGTTGGTTCGTTCGTTTCTTTCGTTCGTTTCCTCCGTTGTTTCGTTCTTTCGTTAGTTTCGTTGTTTCGTTCTTTCGTTCGTTTCGTTCGTTTCGCCCGTTTCCTTCTTTCGTTCGTTCGTTTCCTCGTTGTTTCGTTCATTCGTTAGTTTCGTTGTTTCGTTCTTTCGTTCGTTCCTTCCGTTTCCTTCTCTCGTTCGTTCGTTTCCTCGTTGTTTCGTTCTTTCGTTAGTTTCGTTTCCTCTGTTGTTTCGTTTTTTCGTTCGTTCGTTCGTTCGTTTCGTTTCGTTTCGTTTCGTTTCGTTTCGTTTCGTTTCGTTTCGTCTTGTTCGTTTCGTTTCGATATTGAATTTGGCGTCATTTATTAATATGGTGAATTTGGCGCCATTTATTAATATGCCGAGTTTTACGTCATTTTTTAATATGCCGAATTTGGCGCCAGTTTGCCGTGTGGCAAACTGGCGGCTTAGCCGTTTTTTTTAATATAATAACTGGCTACTGTTTTCTAATAAAATTTTACGTTTTTTTTAAACAGCCTTTTTATTTTTTAATTATTGAATGAATATGAAAAAATGACAAGCTGAAAATAATACAGTTTTGGCCGAGACGGGGTTTATCAAAAAGCCGGAAATTTTTTTTTAATTTAAACTGAGATTATGTCACATTGTCAACTTTTTATTTAAAAAAATGTATTAAAGTTTTGTTTTAAAAGTTTCGGTAAGGAAGCTTTAACAAAGTTAAATTAATGATCTAACATATTAAGCGAAAGTATACAAAGGTAATTTTTATCATATTTTAGATACATAATATATCATCGTTTTTACATATATTATATCGAACTGTCTAGTCTTTGTTTAATATAAAAACATATTATAAAGATAAAAAATAAATAATTCTGTAAAAAAAACAAAACAAAAAAAACCGCACTAAAGTTTTCACTTAAAATCAAAAATTTTTTTTGCTTTTGACTTTTTTTTTCTTATACAATATAAATCAACTTAGTAAAAAAAACAGCTTATTATATAAATATTAATAAAAATTTTTGCCAAATTTACGATGAGTGTCAACAAAAAAACAATCTTTTTTATTATTAAACTTCTTTGATTATGTATTTATATTACCAGAAACACGATGATCTTCGATAATGTAAAAACGGAACTTTTCGTTTATGTTTTTTCTGATTGTAGTGGTTTTGGCAGATGTTTTTTCTTATTGTTTTTTTAAAGTATTTTTTTTTCCATCTTGTATGTTCTTTTTTAAGCGACTGCGCATTCTAAAAATTATATCCTTTAGTTTTATTAACATTTAATAAAGTCAATATTGTATGAAATCATCTTTCGTTCTACAGTCAGTGTTATCTGACTGTCCCGTATGTGTCGAGTAAAAATATTCAGAATCTTCATCTTTTGTAGGTATACTTGTTATCTCTCTCTTCACTTCTTCCAAAACACAAGTCTCAACATTAAGTTTAAACACATGGCTTTCAAAGACTATATCGTGTAA
>SBJP01000504.1:0-14133 GCA_014805705.1 Cucumispora dikerogammari
TTAGACAAGAAAACGAAGTTTTAGATTATGAATTAAGATTTTTAACTTCCTACTTAACTTTTTTAATCTTTATTGAAAACATTTTTTCAAAACAGAGAAA
Organism: Cucumispora dikerogammari; assembly: GCA_014805705.1. Classification (NCBI taxonomy): domain Eukaryota; kingdom Fungi; phylum Microsporidia; genus Cucumispora; species Cucumispora dikerogammari. The sequence goes on from SBJP01000504.1 coordinate 101, forward strand.
TATGTTAGGAGAAAAGGTTTTATCAACGAAGCGCATTTGTTTTCTTTGATGGAAAATAGTTAACGGCTGATTTCAGCGGCCGCCTGTGAGGAGTTTTATAGAAATATGTTATAAGATATACATAAAAGTATTACTAAAAAAGAGATCGTTGATTGATTTAAAGTATTTAACAATATTTTATGTACAATGTTTTAAGAGATGCATGCTACGTTTTCAAAAAAAAGCGACATTTTCAAGATAGCCCAGAAAATCTGTATTTTTGATAACGTTTTTTGCTTGATGGATCGATTTAAAACGTATATTCGTAATAATTTATTTTTTATATTATAAACCGTATATAACAAATACATTGCGCTTAAAGCGTCAATTTAGATAAACCTTTTATTCTACTTAACGCGTTATATATCATCAATATTGAAAATTTTCTCAGCAAGCTTTTCTTTATATAATTCATTAACAACCTATCTAGTTGTTGTATTTAAAAGAACCGAAAAGTTGTAAATTAAAAAAAATACAGCTATAACGTATTAATGAAAAAAACTCAAAAAAAAAAGCAATTTTTAAAGTTCTGTTTTATTTGCTCTTGTTTTTTTAAGATTGTAATACGAAATAAAATTATTTTCTATATTTTTATCAATAAATTTATTATTATCTATTAAAGCATTTTTAAACATTTAAAATCGCTTTTTATATTAATCGTATTTGCAAAGCAAATATTTAGTCGTGTGTGTATATTTAGCGCTATAGTCTCAATATCATAACAGAAACTTGAAATAGAAACATCTTCATCAAATCTTTTATAAAAAGATAACCCCAGGTCAAGTTTGTCTTTCAAATATTCTAATTTTTTTTATATGGGCATACATTTGAACAACAACTGTGTAACGTTTTTCAATATTGTTCATTATTTCAACAAAAAAAACAGTTGTTTTCCTAGATATATCGCATTATTTAATTAAACTTGTTTCTTCTATAGACTCTTTTTTTCTTCTTTACTATAATACCTTTGTTTGATATATAATCCATAGTTTTTTTGATCTGTAACAAGTGTTTCGAGAAAAAAACAAATCAGAATTTAATCAACTAGATTACCTAGTTACAACAACATCGGTTTTCTCTCTATAGTATGATACATCGACGCCTTCTTTCTTTTTTTATTTTCAAACTTTTTATACTTGATATTAAGTTGTCGAAATCTTCAAGACTTTCCTTAATTTTTATTTCACAATTGTGTATCAAAAGTGCTTTACATGTAACGTGAAGCATATTAATTTATGTTTTTTTATATTTGGTCGACTCTATATTATATGTTTCAGCAACTGTTAAAGATAACATAAATTTCTCGGAGGGAATAGTCGTAACATGTAATAGTATTTTCTACCGTTTTGATTATGAATTCGAAATTACACTTTTTGGGTTTACTCACTCCAACACAATAAGAAGCTTTGCGTATTCAGTTAGACTTATTAAAAAAAAGTAAAGTTTTTTTTTTTGAATAAAAGATTCAAGCACTGTGAAAAAATGATTTTTATTTTTTAATATATTTTTCAAACGTAAAGTGTCGTTTACGACATTTTTTTTATTAATATATTGTCTTATGTTTGACTCACGAAGCATTTTATAAATAATATAAAATTCTCATTTATGTAGCTGTTTCTCACTTTATGAATATATATTCAGGCAGACAATATTTTTTAATTAATAAAACCTTTGAATTATTATAATATGGGATTAAAGATTATTGGGTGTTTATTATTGAAGGGGTATTATATTGAGCTAGTTTCGGCAATTTAATTTATTTTTTGGTGTTTGTCAACAATTGATTTTTGCTGTGATTTACTCCAATGCTACAAACCCTATAATATAGTGCATGTTATGGGATAACGCTAATTTCAATCAAATACAGTAGCGTGTATTTGGCTATTTTAAAGTCGTTGGTAGTGGTTTTTATATAAAAAATTTTTCTAACTAAAAAAACATAAAAGTAGCAAAAAATTGTATTTAGTTGCCCTAATAATGACTTTTAAAAAAACAATGATATTGAAGCGTATTTAATAATCATAAGCAATCTAATCAAAAAACAATTTCATTTGTGATCAAAACGACCAAAATTTTTTTTCATTATGTTTTTATTTACAAAAACTAAAGGGTAATTATTTATTATACGCGCTTAGTCAAGCTTGTCTGGCCAATAGTTAAAAATATTTCAGAACATTATATACGTAAATAACAAAGACTTCTACTTAAATTATATCTTTTTTATATTATGTTTTTAATGAACTATTCATTTTTTAATTATATCTTTTTGCTTTAAAGTTTTTTTCAGTTATAAACTTTTTCGTAAAAACATTTTAACTTTTTAAAATTTGGCACTTTATATGTTTTTTTCATTGTATCTTTTTAATATTATAGTTTATGTCTGGATTCACACATGACTATTAGTTTTTTTTGATAATTTATGTTAGAATTATTTATTCTTTGATAAATTGTAAACATCATGTCAGAATCTTTCGAGCGTTAAGTTTTACTTTCGATTTACACTTGATTTAGAGTATATTTGTCGTTTTAAATCTTTTTGTTTTATGATAAAAAAATTTACAAATATTTTGCCACAAGGGTCATTCTGAGAATAACTTTTTCGCTTATAACGTGTCTTTAAGAAAATGGTTCATATAGTAATTCGCGTTTTGATTAATAAGTGAAAAAAACATATTGTTGAAACTTTAGTTTTTTTAAGTTCAAGAACGTAAACAACTACTCACTGGAAAATATGTTCGGATTTGCGTAGTTTTTGGATACTACAGCGTCAAAAATAAATTTACTTTTTAAAAAATGCGAAAAAAAATGTTTTTTTGAATAGGTTTGCTTAAAATAGAGTTCTGTTTAAAAGAAAGACATAACTACGAAATAAAATTTAAATGCCATGATGGCTTCAAAAAATCAAAAAACTGCTATAAAGGCATTACCCTTATAGAAGCAAACTTTTTAGTAGACGTATCCAAAAAAGCAATTCCTTTGCTTCACTGCTAGAAATATCGATCGTTGATATCGTTTAACAAACAATATTGGGGAGTAAACGTATTATGAGCACAAAGGCACTTATTTGTGACGATTTAAGAATTATTAAAACCATAGTTGACGAAAATACCTAAATAAGTGCTTCTATGAATGCAAATAAAGTGCATATAAAAATAGAGAAAATAGTATATAATGAGCCAGAAAAAAGAGCACTACTTTCCCAAAGCTTTATTTCTGACCATTCTACTTCAAACCGTTTTATCGGGTAAGCTTTTCAAGAAACGACTGGTTTTTTCAAAAGATCAGTTTATAAATCACTATAGAAACTTAAAATGTAAAAAATTAAGCGATGAGGGAATATTTAATCTTTACATTCTGATGCCAGAGTACAAACATAAAAAAAACTGGAATAATATAGGAAACAAGAAACTGTTATTCTACTGTCATGTTTTGTGGGAGATTAATGTCGGTTTGAACATGCATAGGGTACACTAATGTAAGAAGATTGTAATTGTTTTAAGTAACACTAGCTAAGAAAGACTTTGTATGAGTTATTTATAAACTTTACTCGATTCTGCAGAGGTTCTAGGCCCCAACAATATTTTGGTTTTCAGAAAAACGTTCACTCTGTAACACAGCTACATCTACAAAAAACTTTTAAAAAAAAAAGTTTGAAGTGTTGATAGAGCACACAAACCCTTGATTTAAATTTTATAGATTTCATTTGGTCTTACGTAAGCAGAAAATTAAAAAAAGAAACATTTAGATCAGGAAATATCTAATCGAAAAATGCTAAAAAATCTTTGATACACCCGTGCCCTACATTAAAAAGATTCTTGACAGTATTCAAAAAAAAAGAGCTTAAAAACAGTCGTAAGTAACAATAGTTGTCGGGCACTTGTAGCGTGAAAATCCGAGTGTGGTAAAAAACTAATAACTTTTTATATAGAAAATTATTTTTTTTTGGTTGTTTTTATATAAAAAATCTCTGTAAAAATCTGGGATAAACCATTTTATATAAAACAAATATTTTTCTATATATAAAAGGCTAATCGCTGTTTCACCAGCTAAGAATCAATGCCATTTTATCCTGATCCACAGCTGCTCGTCTTATAAAACAAAAAAATTTTTTTTAAATAAAGTTTAAAAACAGAATTAATGTTCGTATATTTTTTTAAACGCACAAAAAAATTTAAATTTTCAAAAGTGTAAAAACTTGTTATAATCATTTTTAATTTTTTTATTGCCCAAATTTTGTTTGAAAATAATCTTTTTTTAATTTTTTTTAGTTTGACTCTTACACATTCTTTTTCCATTTCAATTATTTCTACGAACTTTGCTTGGTTGAAATGGTATTAAAATTAGATGTGTTCAAACTGCGATGACAAGCTTCTACTGTCCAATTTGTTTAGGATATATCTTTTGTTATGTTTAAGTATACATACCAAGATGTTGGGTTAAAATGCGGTTCTTTATTGTTTTGTTATCGTTTTCGTTTTTTATATGTTTTCGCGAAGTTGGCTTTAAATAATGAGATTTTTTTTAAAGTTTTTTTCTCAACAATAATTTGTGCATTATTTATTTTTTCAAATTTCTTTTTGAGAGTTTCTTCGAATACGAATGCTAAGTCTAAAAACGTTCTTATGTGTTTTATAAATTCTTCTTTGCTAATATATAAAAATGTACTAAAACCCATCGTTTGTATTTTCCTTCGAATGTGTTGTCCGTAATGAAAAAGACAGCTGGATAGTTTTATTTTTGAAAAACAGAAAAAAGAGCACTGATAAAACCAATTTCAAAATCTGTTATTATTGCGTGGGATTGTTCTCTATTGTTTTAAATAAGTATTGAAATATTTCAATGTATATTTTTTTATTTTTTGATCCGGATAAAACGTAAGCTTTTGAAAACGCTTTTTTATACTGAAATTCATGGTTTGTAATGAGTATACACATTAGTTTTGGACGCTAAAAAATCCTTATATTAACCAAACTCTTTCACTCCTGAGCTTTCTTTTTAAAATAACTTATATATAATAAACCAAGACTTGTCGCTGCGCTGCCGGCGTCATGTCTATAAAACACTTACCCTCTTAAATTCCGCTTAAGAAAGTTAGGACTGTCTGAATTTTTTATTGGAACATATCTTAATATTTTTTTATGTTATGATGTTATTCATTTTTTTCTACTTTGTATGGTTTTCTGATTATGATTTTTTAGCTGACTTATTAATCGAATTACAATGTCTTTCGTTTTTTATCTAGTCTTAACTGCTTTTTTTTGATTTATTTTCGATTTATAATTTCGTTATTTTTTCTTTTTCTTTGTCATGATTGTGAAAGATCAAAATATCTATCTTCTGTTCGATCTAGAAAAAAACAACACAAAACACACTGGCGTTGCTGACACCGCCATTTTGTGATACTTAGTTTGTTCTCTTTGTAGTTGTATAAAAATTTATCTTAGATCAGCGGTTTTCGACCTCGTTAAGTTTTTAGAAAAATTTATGTCAGGGGATTTAAATTAAAAATTGTTATCTTTCAGGGTGAGTTAATAAAAACATGTCATTTTATATAAAACAAATGTTTTTCTATATATAAAAGGCAAACGAAATTCGCTTGTGTCGAGTCAGCCACACTTTCGCTCAGATTTAATTAACGATGTTTCGGCAGAGCATAGAAAAAAAAACATGTCAAACTAAATATTTTTTCTTCTATCGAAGTGAGAAAAAGCAAATATTTTACATCAAGACTTCATCTACATTCGAAAAGATTACGAACGGAGATAAAAGGTATAGATATCAAATGAGACTTGTAAAGAAAGATTGTCTATCAAAAAACAATTAATATCTAAGAACAACACACTCTCGTCAAACAGATGAAGCAAGACACGAACAACAATACTGTCGCACAATAAAAAAACAACGCTTTGAAATCAAATGAAAGAGAAGTTGAATTCGTAACATAAGACACAGAAAATGTAACACCCAATCAAGTAAATATTTTATGAAGAAAAGAAAAATAATGTTTGATTTTATTACAATAATCCGAAATAAGAAACACACTGGATTTAAATTAGATGAAGAAGACATTTCTATAGAGTCAAATATGCTCTTGCAAGAAAAAATATTAATTTTTCACGATAGCGTGTATTATATCATCTAAGACATGTTGTATTTTATTCAAACGTGTCTATTGAATTCATGAAAATCCCACATCTCCATAATCGATGAATCGTTTAATATTGTACGAAAAAGCTTTACACAACACGTATCGAAAAAACGAGATGTTTGTGAAAGAGCATGCCGATTGCATTTTTTTGCTTAACCCAAATTCAAAATCGCCTATCTCGAGCATTCGAGTATATTGTAAAAAATTTTTAGAATAAACCATCGTCTATAATAACTGACTATGAGCGAATGTTAATCAACGCTGTCAACCTTCTTCCGCTAAACAGTAGAATAAAAGAATTTTGATTTTATGTAGATTGAAAATATGACGGCGGGCTATTATGAAATAGTGTTTTGAAAAAACGTGACCAAAAAACAAAACTTTGTTATATAATAAGATTATTGAACCTAACATTTTATTCGTTTGAAAATATAACAAATGTGTTTAAAACAATAAAAACAGAAACTTTTGAGAGCAAAACGGATGTAAGTATAAACAGGTTTTTTAAGCATTTCTAATAGCATATATTTATACACTGATAACGAAAGTAAAAAAAATCAAGATACTAGCTTAATTTTTAGTCTTGGTACGGGCTGATAATTGAATATATCCTCAGAACAACAGCCCCTGTAGAAGAAAGACACTGAGCATTAAACAATTTTGCTTTTGTAAAACACCAAACTTAGCAAAGTTTATTCAAACATTTATAAAACAAAAGCAGGAATACGAGAGTCGCTTTTAAACAAACACAAACCGAAAATATATATTTTTGAGCTATCAAAATTTACTTTAAGGAACCAAAACAAAATCATCTGGAAGTAGCAAAATATATAACAACAAATATTAATAAAATTTTAAACATGAATCACTAGCGAAAATTAGTGAATAATTTTATTTTGTTTTTTTCTGACGAACTATCGATAATTAAAACTAGGTAAAAGTGGCGCTGTTTTGCCCCGTGAAAACAATTCGAGCAATATTTCGTTTGTTCATTCGCCTCTTGATTTGTTTGTTTTTTAGTAGTATGTTCTTTGAAAGTATGTTCTTTGGTAGTATGTTTTTTGTTTTTTTTTAGTCGATTGTTTGATTGTTTGATTGATCGATTGTTTGATTGTTTGATTGATCGTTTGTTTGATTGTTTGATTGATCGTTTGTTTGATTGTTTGATTGTTTGATTGATCGTTTGATTGATTCATTGTTTGTTTGCTTGTTTAATTGTTTTAATGTTTGCTTAATTGATTCATTGTTTGAATGTTTGTTTGGGTTTTTGACAGCTTGTTTTTTGGTTGTTTGTTCGTTTTATCGTTTGTTTATTTGTCGTTTTTTTGTTTGATCGTTTTGTTTGCTTGTTTATTTTCTTCGCATGCCCGTTCGTTCGATCGTTGGTTAGTTAGTTAGTTAGTTAATTGGTTGATTGGTTCGTTCGTTCATTCGTACGTTCGTTCGTTCGATCGTTGGTTAGTTAATTAGTTAATTAATTAGTTATTAGGTTAGTTAGTTAGTTAATTGGTTAATTGATCAATTAGTTAGTTGTTTCGATGCTTTTTGATTATGGGCTGGTTCGTTTCGTTTCATTTCATTTGTATCATTTATTTATTTTCATTGTTAGTTAGATTTAGACTAAAATTTTGCTCTCACATTATAATAAAAAGATGCTGAATTATATTATGAGATAATCCGATCAAGTTTCAACTAAATTTTATTGTCTGCCTTTAGCAAAACCTTGTCATTTTTGAAGGTTTTTGCTAATTCTTTTAAAATAATTTCAAAACTCAGTATATTTTTTTATTTATTTTAATTCTGAAAAAACTCAAAGAGTTTTTTAAATCTGAACACACTATCTTCTAACTTTTTACTTACACTTTTAATACTTTAAAACGTTTTTTTGCTTTTTATCTGTTTCAAGATTGTTCGGTTTGTCAAATTATCTTGTTTATATTTATTGAAACGCTTTTACTTATATTTATACATATCCCTGTATAATAATCCTGCACATCAACTCTAATTGTTTTTCATTTACAATAGTTTAAACTTCTAAAAATTTTTTTACAAACCTGAAAAGAAGTTGTGAAGATCCCACTAGAAAATAAATTCCCGCTCAAAAACATCAAAACTTTATTTTTATAAACTTTTTTTTTTTGAGAAAAAGTAGTAAAAAACCTTAGGCTTAACATTCTATAATATAAATAATAAGATAATATAAAGAACAACAAATAATTATTCATTATTATTTTTTAATTTGTTAATCAACTCACTTTGTAGCCCAATAATTTCTTTATATTTATTTAATTCCTTTTTATATTCACTGTTTTCACTTATTAGAGAATTAACTCTATTTTTTAATAACTTATTTTCATTAATAATATTAGACATAAACTTGGTGTTTATGTTATTCACAATATTATTAATTAATCTTATTTCTTCACTAATAATATTTATTTTATTTCTTAGACTATTTTTTTTACTAATTAAGTTTAAATATAAATTTCTAGAAGCTTCGTTATAAATTAAGTGTTTTTTAAATAATAAACTATAGGCATTTATACTATTTATTGTATTGGTTAGTTTCGCTTTTATATTATTTAGTTTGCTTGTTTTTTGACTATTTAAATTATTAAGTGATTTGTTTTCATCTTCTAACCTTGTTGTAATAAGGTTGTGTTTATATTTAAGATTGTCTATTGCTGTATTGAAGCTGAGTGTCTGTGAAATTAATTTTTTCGATAGATGAGTGTTTTCGATTTTAAATTTTTCGTATTTTTGGAGCTCAGAGTTATGCGACTTTAAAAGAGATTTTGCGTCTTTTAAAGATTGGGTGAGAGTGTCGATGGTGTGGTTGGTTTGTTTTAGTTGTTTTTGTAAGACTGTGTTTGTTTCTTTTAAGTTCAAGTGTTTGTGCGTTGTTGCGTGAAGGCGTTTGGTTAACTGAGATATGGGAGGATTCAGTGAGTGAATAGTGGAAGTTAGGTGCGTTAGAAGTGATGAGAGAGAGTTGGTGTGAAAAAGAATGTTGGATGCGACAGAAACTGAAACTGTATTACACTTGCTATCAGCCGCGCCAGTTTCTGATAACGATCGGGGTAAACTGGGTCGAGAGTCTTTATCTGCGTCAGAAGATAGAGACATCATGAAAGACTTTGATAAGTCTTTATTGGTTGAAATCGTTTCACCAAAGCGTGTTTTAGAGAAACTTTCTTTTAACTTTTTATCAGCAACCTCAACTGAGGCTGATACGTTGTCCGCGGGAGAATATAATATATCAGTCGAAAAAGAATTACAATCGAGTGAAGGCTGGCGGTGTCGGTAAAACTCGCTTGTATCTGCTCCTTGCTCTTCTTTATAACCACTATATCCACAAGAATTACTAGAGTTATTTTTTATCTCATTAATTATATCTGAGCTTGTATATATTATATTATCCGCACTATAAATACTATTACTATCATACAGAACTTGATTTTCTGTATTATATGATAGACTAGTGTTTTCTGTATCGTATAACACACCCTTAGTCTTAGTCTCAATATCAATATCACCTTTGCCTTCATTATACAGTAGATCGAATAATAATTTGTAATTGGATATTTCTGACTTTTTTATATGTGACGAGTAGCTGGAATTTTTATATCTTTTATTATTCTCATTATTTATAATAGTATCCGAGGCTGGAGAATAAAATATATTATCAATCGACTGAGCAGGACGTGTGAGGCAATTTATTTTTGATTTATGAGGCAAACATAGAGCGACTGAGCTCTGCTTGTCATCTAACTTATCACAACGAAAATTGTCTGATAAAGGAGAAAGCTCACTGCTTGATGTTTTACTATAAAATGGCAATAAGGCACCTGAGTCCCATATGTCAGCAGCTTTATCGTCTGATACGTGGGAAGCAGAAGGAAGGCGGTAAATATTATAAACATTACTATTTACACTATAATTGTTTTTATTTATAGGCAAGCTCTTTGTTATACTTAAATTATTATGAATGAATCTATTAAGATCACTCCAGTAATTAAGACAGTCGAAATTCTTTTCTATTAAAAGACTTTTATCAGTTAAGACTGTTTTTCTTATTTCTTCTATTTTCACTTTTAATGACAATGCCATGTTATTCTTATTAATAGAATCTATGTAATTTATATTAGAGGGTAAAAAATCATCGATGTTGCTGACAGACCTTGTAATATCGTGTATAGTATCTCCGCTCTCTTGTAATAATAACTCTCTTAGTTCGTGAAAGTTCTGTTTAGTTAAGCCTTGATCAAGTTGTTTTTGCTTGATTATGTTTTGATTGGTTGTGTTTTTATAAGTTAAATTGTTTTCAAACTCTATTGGTCTCATAAAAGACGCATAATATTTTATTTCTTTTTTTTATTTTTTTAAAATACATTTTATATTATTGAGCACTTGGGCATAATAAGATAAATTTGTTTTATTAACAAAGTCTATTCAAAGACATCTTTATCAGTGTTTTTAATATTATTATTGTCTCGGGTTTATTCTCTATTTTATTGATTAACTTTAACGATAAATTTTAAAAAAGTTTTAGGGTTATAACCTTAAGCTGAAGAAAATTTTCCATGTTTTTATATATTTATTCATTTTTCTCTATATTGCTATAATTTCACCACATTTGTTCATTATTGAACAAGTGCACTCGTCTCTGAGAAAATCAATTAATTTTTATTCACTATCTAAAAGAATTTGATAGTGAGATTTATTTAGTCGTTTTTCAATTCTTTATTTGTATATGTTTTGTTTTAAATGTTACTATTTATTCTTTTAAATTAAGATTCGGAGCGTTTATTATTTTCGTTTAACTAGTTGCTGGATTTGATATTTGAGAAAACAGCATATATTTAACTTGAAATTTTTATTTTTAACTCTTACTTTTATACTCTCGTGTTAAGGTTGTATGTATGAAGAAGGCTGTCTCAAATGATTGAAATGTAGTTTAATTCGACATTTTTTCGTGTATAAGAAAACATTAATTGGTTTTTTATTTAATTCTAATAGCACGCGCTTCGTATAACAGATTGCCTGTTAGAGATTATAAGACACTGTTATATGTTTTTAATAATTGATGTTTTTGACGTTTAGATTAAAAAAAATATATGAATCCAATAAGAAGAAAAATAAAAAAGTTTTAGAATGAGGTTTTACTTATTTGCTTGCTTCTCTCAAATAAAGAAATCAATATTTTCATTACTGATCAACTCCAAAGAGATTTTTTCACTATTTTTTTCACTTTTAAAACAGAACACTCCCGTATGCCCCCTAGCAAACATTTTTGAAGAGGAATCTTTTTTTTTAGTTTCAAACGTAACGACAAATTCGAACGCTGTGTTGTTTATTTTATTTCCTGAGATATTTAAGCTCTTCTTAAAAGCTGTTATTTCTTTTTTTACCTTCTCCTTTGTAGTTAGTTTGGTTTATTCTACTGATTGAAGAACTGTTTTATAAAACAACATACATGGGGGTGTCGTTATCGATATCTGATCTCGACAAATTAAAAAGAGTTTCAAACTTATTCTGAAACCGAGATTTTTTTATTATTGTAAACTCAGCTCTGTTACAGACTAAAGGATATCCATTACGAGACATTTTGAAAGGATATTTTTTGTAGCTGACGAGTTCTATGCTTGTGCTTAAGATCTCTTCTTTTGAATATCCATCGAGTCTAAGCTCAAATTCCAAAACCAGCTTGTCTTTCACTACTACTGGCATAGATGAATTTATAGTAGAGAATATAACCTCTGATACCAGACCCTCTTCAATGTCTGGTACATATAAAGTATGAGACGAGATAGTCACCAACTTATTGCTTTTTTTACTAGATGAAAAGATGCTATTGATCACTAAAGCTAACATGGGTATTATAAGCTGTGTTTTTTTTATAGTCCGAAAAAGCAAATTCGAATGACGAAAAGACAAAAAATCACACAAAAGATTACGAGTTTAAAGTATCTAAAAGAACATCGTGTATAATATGCTATTTTTTTCGAATTTCTTTTCGATTTTCATCTTTTCCCAACAGTAAAAACATTCGTGTTTATAAAAGCACGTTTTATTTTGTAAAAAACATTTTCTTGTTTAATGTGTTTTATTCGCGTTTTTTTTACTCAAAAACGCGCTTATAAAACTATTTTTTGTTTAATTAAGATTGTTCTAGAAATTTACATGTTTTTTATTACTAAATATAATTTGATTTATCAGCTGTTTTTATGAGATCGAATTTTTTTTTCAGTACTTCTGATATGGTACAATTTCTTTCTAATTTGCTTGAGTCAATACACTTCTATGAAATAACATCTGCCTGTGTTTTTTATAATTTATATGTTTTGATCTTTGCTGTAATTTCCCTGTTATTATCAATTTACGACTTGTAGTTTAGTTTGAGCTAAACTTTGTGATTTTATTACATTTTTTCTGATATTTATTAATTCAAACAATGTTTTTATTATGAATTTACAAACATATTTCAATTTTCATTTGTTTTGAAAAGATCATTATTGTTTGTGTTAATTTCTCACTGCTTTCAGAAAAACCGAGGGCCCTTCGACTTAGTTCCTTTTTACGAAAATTTCAACATACTTTATGATTTCACATTTATACGTTCGAGCTTAGTTTTTTCTCTTGTTTATGTATTTGTTCTCAGTTTTAGGTATTAATTTCTATCTCAATGTTTCTTTATAGGTTCTGCCAATTAAATGATTTTTTTACAATATCGTTTCACTTTGTACATCTTTCCAGTTATGTTTTGCCTTTTTTTTTATTTATAGTATTTGTATATCTTTTACTAAGCTATGATACCATATACAAAATAATTGCCGCAATTTAGCTAGAAAAAACAATTGTTGTCACTTTGCCAGTATTTGAAAAATATATAGTTTTTTTAATACTTGGCCTAGTATTCTCTCATTATAATATTAATTCGAGAAAATTATATTATAATTAGGGCAACTGTTTGATACTTTTTAATGTTTTTTTTTGCTACTTTTACTTTTTTTTGAATTTTTCACTAGTTTTTTTAATCTAAAAAATTAACAAAACCATGTCGAAAACCCCAAATAAATGTGTTTTAAAATTCTTCAAAAGAATTTCAAATAACTCCCAACTGTGAGCTATATTGTAGGATATGCAACAAAATAGTAAAAAGCGAAAGAAAATGTAATGTATATAAACATAGAAAGTCAAAAGCACTTTTAGTTCATTCCCACAGCGAACCGCCCCAACAGCTTTTTCTTAATGAACAAAAGGATGACACTCTTGCTTCCCTGATAAAACGGGTCTCATTTCAGCCGAGATACCTTTTCATAAATTAAGAGATAAAAACTTAAAAGCTTTTTTCCATAAAATAAATTATATTTTACCAAGTGAAACCAAAATAAGACAATATTTTAATAATATATTTATAAAAGACAAACTTGATGAAAAAAAAACTTTTAAATAAGGAGTTTTTCTTAATAATTGATGAATCGTACATACAGAATAAAAAAATATTACTGTGTTTAATTAAATTGATTGAGAATCCAAAAAAATTATATTGTGGTTTATTGAAGGTGGTTCAAGAATGCAATTTTTCTACAATATATACAGCAGTTGAAGAAATAATATGTAGATATAAATTGAATAAAAAAATTTTAGATTGGTTTTAACAGATGCTGCTTTCTATATGAAGGAAGCAACTAACCATTTGAAGATTGAATATCCACAACTAAAAAATATTTTATGCAAAGCCCATTTATTTCACAACTGTGCAATGTTAATCAAAGCTAGTTTCGAAAACGTAAATTCTTTAATTGCTTCAATTAAAAGTATTACAATAAAAAATAAAACAAAT
>SBJP01000505.1:0-14078 GCA_014805705.1 Cucumispora dikerogammari
AAGCCGCTTCAGGTATTTACCCTACATTTCCCTTTCGTTTCGTCAACCTCAACCAAACAACCTCGTCTCAATTTCAGTCTTTTTTTTACACAAATTCAAACGTAAAATCTTTAAAACAGTATTGACACCATCTTTTCTGACTTCTAATTCGTGTTTTATTTCTTTTATTGTGGTATCTCTCGACCACATGTAAAGTATCAAAATTATTTTCTTTAAAGGTAAATGAACACCTTCGAAAATAGACTCTTTTCGAACACTAATTTTTTTTTTAGCACATTTTTTAGCTAAACAACGCCACCGTAGATTATCCCCAGTTTTCAACTCCCCCAAAAACCATCATCTTTTTACAAACCTTACAAAACCTTTTTCCTGCGATAAGACTCATTTTAACGCATAGATTGAAACATTCGACCACCGAAATGCATTCATATTCAACTTCCTTTCTCGTCCACATGAGAAGTCGTTTTTTTTAGAGCAGAAAAGGGGAGTTATAACCGCATTTAGTCAAAACCTGGTTAAAATATTTCATATATTTGAGTGAGGTATATGGGAAAATGTATTTATGTAGTTATTTTATTGGTTATTTTGAGATGAAATTATATTCAAAACTATTTTTTATATTCTGATCAGTGAAATCAGAAAAATCTTTTCTAGGGATCTGCTCGTTTTATGAATTGTCTAGATATGGGTGTGTCATATATTTAAACAAAAAAAACAGAGTCATTGTGTTTTAACAACTAAGTCAAGATATATGTAATACAAAAAAGCAACATATTAAAGAGCCGCATCCTTAATCTATTCAAAATATCAAATGTTATCAAAAAAAATTGTAATAAATATCGACTAGTATATTCTAAACAATATTAAAAACGAGTGTGTTTTTATTATAAATAATATGCTATTAAAAAACAAAAATAAATAACTGCTTTTAATACAGAAATGTAATTGAAAGAATGTGTTGGTTTTTTACAGAAAATTTTTTAAAATTTTTTTAGATCTAAAATTGGGAATTTTTAGTTTAATGTATATTTTTTTTTCAAGTATGTTTCAGGCAAAATTGACGTTTACACTATAGAAACAAAAAGCATATATATGAGTAAAGTGATGGTATATAAATTTTCTAAGTCGTTATATATTTTCGAATAAAATAAACGACGGGAGTTCAGAAATAACAAGTATATAAAATCTAAGAAAAACTAGAGTGTAGTTGTTAATAAACTATCAAGAGAAACGATTTTTAAAAGAAAGGTACCTCTATAAAAGAATAATCTGATACCTTTTTTCGTTTAAGAATGTCTTGTTTGTTTATTATATTTTAAGAAGAATTTTTCTCACAATTTCAGCCTGTAACAAGCAGTTCTATGTTTTTCAAAGACCTCATTTATATTAAACTACAAGAGTAATTGCTCGCAATTTTTTAGAAATTTCAAATAATATGAGATAAAAGTTTTTTTTTCTGTCTTTTATAGGGAAGTAATTATGATTAAAAAAGTCTTTATGGGTCTGAACTCTTCTATTGAGATAAGACTTCATAGGACCAGCAAATTATATATAATGCCGTTATGATAGCTGTATATATAACAAAAACCTTGTTTTTATTCAAATAGTCTGCTACCAATAAACTTGTTTCTTATGATCGACATTGCTTTTATTCACATCTTTTGAAATCAAAAATTCTTTTCTTATGGCTGATCGATTACGTTTTTTGTTCGCCGACTATTTTTTTATTACAACGCGTTGACATATGCTCGTAGACTATATTAAACGAAACTAACACCAATAGACTATGGTTTGTGTGTAATTTTACATTCATCTGTAGCCTAATATCTAATGAGCTACGAACATAAATAACACAAAACAGTTTTAGTATCGTCAGAAAACGACGGCACTTTTTATTATCATCGGCAATACCAAAAATCAACGTAGCTTTATAAAAATCCTATCATGTGTTTTAAGTTTTATTTGTACTTAAAATAGAAGGCTCTGTGTGTTACACTAGTAAAATAATATGCACTGATTATTAAAAAACTCAAATAAAGGTGTTACAATAAAGAAAAAAGTTTATAATATTAGACTATCTAAACATCAGTAAATATAGAGAAAACAATAGATAGTAAAAGAAAACAGCGAAAGAATACATTCCAACATCACTTTATTTAAAATATAGCATTGACCATCGAGTTTACTTAAACTTAGCACCGAGCAATATTTTATTTAAAACCTAGCACCAGAAGGAGGTTTATTTAAAGCATAGCACTAAAAAAAACACTATATAAAACAGGAAATTTATACACAGGTCATCACATTATAATCTAATTAAAGAAAAAACACTAATATAAACTAAACAATTTTAATTTATTTGAGTGACACTCAATCAAGAAATATAATAGATCGTTTTAAATAAACAAATTATACTTGTTTTTAGTAAATATTGCTCTGAAAAAAAGATAGAAACAACGCGTCGACAATTTCTGTTATTTTTAATCAAATTATTACTCGTTTTTTTTACAACTGGCCGAGACTGATACGTGTGTTTGTTTATGTTTTTGCTCATTAACAGCAATAAATTAGAAATTTACTTTATAATGTCTTACAGCTTTCAATTAAATATTTGTAATTAAGAATATTTTACTGTAAACTTTCTTAGTTAAGTTATAGTGGACGGCGTCAAATAACCGTTTTTACATGTTTTTTTTTAATATCTTTCAAACAAAACCATCCCTCAGTCTATTGCTTGTGATTCTCTAAATATAAATAATGAGAACATATAAAAAATAAGTCTTTTCTTGTTTTATTATAAACTATATGTTTTTAAATTACTGGACATATAAAATATAACGTTAACTTCGTGAATATTTAAAATCTGTATTTAAATTCGTGAATATTTAAAATCTGTATTTAATTTTGTGAATATATAAATATCGCTTAAATTAAATAATCGTAAATGAATGAATTTTTTATTGTTCTTATATTTACACATATTATTTATTTTATAATTATTGAAAACAGGTCTCTATATTTTATATATTGTCAATTTTGAATCTATATCTTATAAAATCTTGAAAAAAAGTCTATTTTTATAATAAAGCAAACAATGCTCTGTTTTTTATATATTCTCTCTAAATATAGATTTAAACTTCAGATAATAAACGTTTGCAAAAAACACTTTTCGTCGATAATTATTCTTTTTCATTCCATATATTATAGAGAATATTTTTAAACCTTACACGAGAAAATTTATTTTTTCAAAGAGTATTTTTGTGTATACATATAGATATCTGTCTGATATACACAAATATATAACAATAGTTTGAAAAACAACTCTTTCTCAATGATATATCATACAATGTCATAAATTTACCGGGCTAATGTAAACAAATTCAAGGTTTCGATTTAAAACTGTTTCTTTAATTGTTTTGCTTTCTTAATTCCGAATATAATAGATTTTTGATCTAAAAAATACACATCTTTTTAAGTATACTGTTATCGTTTATATAAGAAAAAGGTTTTTTTTAAAAATGCTTGAATACTTGCAAATAATTCTCAGTTGTCTAAAAAACGGACGTTTTTCTAAAGATCTAAGATCTTTTACTTTTTAAGTGTTTTGTGAAACTTAAAAAAATTACAAAAAAGTTTGAAAAAGTTATGTTAATTTTGAGATTATTAAAAAATATTCGACTTTTTTAAAAAAGTTTAAAAATTATAATGTTTTTTTTAACTTTTTTGCAATGGCCACAATATTTTGTGTAAAGTTGGTTGAAAATACAATATTTTGAAGATATATGAAAGTCTTATTTGTTATTTTATATGTTTTGAAGACTAAAATTTTTTTCGATTTTGTGAAATTACGTTTTTAAGTTTGTAGATGTTTCTAACAAGCTACTTTTTTTTAATAATGTTTGTAAGCTTAGTTTTTTTTGAAAGCATACGTTCGAAAATTCAAAATTTAGAGAAAACAGTCGTTACTATCAGAGAGAATATGTATAGACGTATTAACATAGAGTTAGAAGTGATTAATCTTCGACCACCGTTATCACACATACTTCGTACCAATTATAAATTTTGTGGATCTTTATATGTTCTTAATAATTAGATGTTGTCATATATAAGATCAAATGATAAAAAGGCGACATATATTTATTCTGTAAAATGTAGTTTTAAAGCTCAATTTTATTCTTTAAAAAAATGTAAAAATTTTTAAAAACTTTTTTTTATTTATTTATTTTCTATTAAATTACAATATCGTTATTTTGCGAAAAATCTTATTAGATAGAACTAAACAGAAGTGTAAGATTTATTATCTAGTCAGGTAATGAAGTCGATTTTTGAAAAGGGTTTTATATGAATAACAAGGGTTGATCGAGCTTAAAATAGAGGTATAATATCTAAGTTTAGTGTATAAAAAAATGTAGATATTTTGAAAAATTGCCTTCATTTAAATTGCTCGTATAAAAACAGATGCATATCGAAATCACAACGCTTTCCCCCAAGTTTTTATATTCACATCCTCTTTTAAAAGTATTTTGTGCAAAAATATGAATGCGCCATATTTGAAATAAATATAAAATAAACGGTACATTACAAATAAATTTTTGGTTATAGGTCTGTGGAGGATTTAAGCTTAATTGTTAAGTTTAATCTTAAGGGTTTTAATTCCGTCTCCCCTTTATCTGAGCCAGCAGCCTCTTCTGTGTCGCTATAAGTTGTGTCAACACGTTCATATGAATGTGATTTATTCGAAATATCTAAACAATAGTAACCGATTCTAACAAATTGGAACCTGTCTTCTACTTTAGAGTTCAAAATACGAACATCAGCATATCCTTTTCGAATATCTAAGCTTTTTTCATTTAAGTCACTCATAAAATCTACTTCCTCTGGATTAAATGACTTGAAGAGATCTGCATAATCATAGAACTCAATAGAAACGTTTTTTACAGAATCTACCCATTGTATATGTTTGAGTTTTTTATAGTCGCCGCTATCACTAGCAGTCATGATCTTATTACTAGTGTTGCTTGTTGCATCAAAAGCTAAAATCTGATCAACGAGAACTCTGTCTTTTAGAACTTTTACAACACGAATTGGAAATAGCTTTAACAGAAAAACTGGTCTTGTTATCGTCAACCTTTGAAATCCTTCAGGTACTACACAAAACTCACATTCTCCATTAACTTTACACTCTACACACCCAATAAAATCACTTCTGTCAATAAATATTTTGTTTGAAACAAAAACATCCCTCTCGTTACCTATGCCTCCGAAATCTTTTATTGTAATTTTTTCAGGTCCGTCGTAATTAAGTATCTCAATCAACAACGGGTCTTTTACGCCGAAAACCCTTCTAGAAGTTTTCATTAAATCATCTCTAACTTCAAAATTAAACTTCTTAACATCGACAATAGTTTCATTATTAAAAGTATATCCAACTTTAGATATGAAACTCTTAATTGCATTTGGAGTGACCCCTCTTCGTCTTAGACCACTTAAAGTAAACAACCGGGGGTCGTCCCAGCCATCAACTATTCCAGATTCAACAATTTTATTTAACTTTCTTTTCGACAGTACAGTGTTAGAAATGTTTAACCGAGCGAATTCCCATTGAACAGGTCTGTATAATTTTAATTTATCGACTAACCAATAATAAGTAAAACTTCTCGAAACAAATTCTCTTGAACAAAATGAATGAGTTATATCTTCTATTGAATCGTTTAAACAATGACTGAAATCATATGACGGATAAATATTTTTTGTGTTTCTCTGATGTTTCATATTGATAATTCTAAATGCAATCAAATCCTGGGTTAACGGATTATCTTTATCATATTCCTGTTTTAATCTTAATGTAGCTTTTCCTTCGGCGATTTCCCCGTTAACCATTTTCGTAAATAATTCCTTGTTTTCATTCTGCGGTCTATCCCTATATGGAGAATATTTAAATTGATCTCGATGTTCTTTAATTTCAGCGGGCGTCAAATGACAAACATAAGCATCTCCAGTTTCTATTAGTTTAAAACCAAATTCTACAAAGTTATCAAAATAGTCTGAAGCCGCAGTTATTCTATTAATTGGGTACTCCATCCATCTTACATCTTCTATGATTGCCCTATAATATTCTTCTTTTTCGTTTTTGGGGTTTGTATCATCGAATCTTATTATACATTCACCTTTATGTAACGCTGCATATCCGAAGTTAAGAAACAAACTTTTCGCGTGGCCGATGTGTAAATATCCGTTTGGTTCAGGTGGGAATCTTGTTATGTATTTTCCACCGGTGCGATTTAAGTGTTCTTTTAAGAGTAAAGGATCCGATTGAAAGTTGGTTTGTGGGGTGTGTAGCTTTGATAGTTCGCCTCGGGTCAAAATGTTGATTTCATGCTTTGTTAATGTGCTTGTTTTTTCTTTATCTGTGCCCTGAATAGCTGGAGGGGTTCGTGAATTAATTATTTCAAGTATTTCCGTTGGATGTAAATCGTATTCACATTCGTTTATTGTTTTATTTATAATCATTTTATTATTTAGCTTTGTTTCCTTTAAAAACGCAAGCAACTCACCCTTAGTCTTGTATCTAAATTTTATATCTTTATTCTCATTTAAGAGTTGAATTGATCTTAAAATCTCCTTTTTATTAGTTATTGTTCCATTTTTTATTAATGAGATTAATGTATTTATATTTTGAGTTTCATACGACCGGGGTATATGTGTTGCCAATTCAAAGTATAATGTAGAGTTACAAACTTCACTTTGTGTTGTTTGAGTTGAAATATGCTGAAGATGTTTTTGAATTTTTTTATTATTTATCGCTTCAGATAATTTTTGCGGATTTATGTTTAGATTTGAGAATTTGCTGTTTAATTCTTCTATTTCGATTTGATTCTTCGTTGAGTCCTTATGGTTTTCGAGGTTTGAGTCTTCTTGTGTTTGAGTTTGTTTCATGGCATGAAAGTTCTATCTTTTTTTAAGTATAAATATCTGTAAAATAAAAAAACCAAAATTAATTAAAATGATGATATGTATTTTGTACAATATTTCTATTTAAAGCAAAACTTCCTGTAGCCAATTAAAAACTTTTTGTATTTAATTAAAAAAAACTTTTTGTATTTAATTAAAAAGCCTTTGTATTTAATTAAAAAACCGTTTTATTTAATTAAAATCAAATCTATCAGATTTTTAAATCGTTTATATTCGTTCACCAGTAACCGTTTTTTAGGAAATGAAAATTAAACATTTTTTTTTCAAGTCAAGCTAACTGTTTATATTATAAGTTGTACTCACACCATAACAAAAGCGAAAAAATAAAATTATAACATAGAGATCAAAGCTCGTTTTAGTTTACAGAAAAGACGTGTTTTATTGTTCCTGTGTTTATATGATAGAAAAAATGAGATAAAACAAAGACTAATTCAATTTCCCATATCAACTGATCTACGTCATCGTTTCCAGAGCAACTTATAGCCATGTAGTATGTCTGAGTCGTGTTCTTGATTCATCGCGCGAGATATTGGTTGTATGTAATGGTCGTCTTGGGCCAGAAAAGATTTTTTTGAAGGATTTTACTTTTCAAAAATAGAACTCGATGTGCTTGCTCATGTGCGAATAAAAGCCCAAAAGCTATCTTAGACGACTGTTTTTTTAAAAAAACTTTATATTACACGTCCATTATGTATGTTTGTATTGTCATAAAACAAAATACTGTTTCATTTAAGTCTCAGCTTAGAGATACTGAAATGAGACTCTGAAGAAACAGTTTGAGATCTTTCACCATACTCCCCTTCAACAGTAACACTATACAAGACACGCTCATATTTTATCGTACCGCTTGATTATATGTTTCTTCTTTTGTTTGTAAGTATAACCATAGTTGCTCTTGTACATGTTTTAATTTTGCTGTAGTTACGCGTCATTAAAAGATTAAAAAAAGGTTTGACAATAAAACCTCAACATTTATATTTTATGTTTAGATAACTTAAGCGTAAATCAGCGTTTTCTTTTCGAAATTTTTTATTTCGAGGTCAATTTATAGTGCTTTGAGTACATTTCAATAGTTTTAACGTAAAGGATATATCAATAATGAGTCTCCGTAGTGTTTCAAACTAGAAGGTTGCTGAAAATAAGTATGTTTTCTTTCTTATATTGTTTTTAGTCGCCCGGATAAATTTAAAAGATTATCGCTTTTTATAAATTCAAAAATTTTGTTTGTTATTACTTTTTCATCTGACTTTATTCTTCACGTACAGGGTTTGAGGATTACTGAATTTATCTATATTTTATAATAATAGTTTGAAACTTATGTGTTTTATATCTTGAATAGAAGCCGCCGATGAAATATCGTAGTTTTTAACACGAAAGGACTCTTTTCTTTTTATTCAACGCTTTAAAGTAACGACCACTGTTAACGCAAAATATTTTTTATATTTTCGTTTGGTACACGATGAATAATCTTATTTTTTTTTTGTTATTGTATACTAACACACGAAAAAAAACGTAGTATTACTAACACTTATCAACATTTTGGTAAAGTAATTATCATATATACAAAAGGAAATTGATTTAATCTTAGCTTTTCTTTTGCAGAAACGGTTTTTAATTAAATAAATAAAGGTTTTATTTAAATACACTGATATAATTTATACTCGATATATCTTCATTATCGAACAAACATCCCTTTTCTCGTTATGGCATGTTTTTCAATTATGTTTGCCTTGCCCTAAATACAAAATCGTTTAAAAAAAGTATCACACAAGCATCGCATGTCTGTTTACTATTGTAGAGCATGTTTCAATCTCGAATACACCTTCTCCGACCCCAGTGCTCAGAATATAGATAATACCGGTATTTGGTAGTGCTCAAAAAGGTGAGGTAAGTAAAAAAGAGTAAGTATTAAACAAGTCTTTGACAGTGAACCTGTCAGGTCGGCGGATATGTTTTAAATTGATTATATCGAACTATATAAATAATTCCTTTTATATATTTCGAGAAAAAAAACTTAAAAAACAATAATAACCTGCTGCTGTGAATGTCGAAATAGTTCTAGTTAAGTGTTAATTAAATGTTGATCGGAATGTAGTTTTAAAATATCTATTTATTTTTATTATAATTCGATTAACGTCGGATATCGAAAAACAATGAGACATGTGTATAATATAGAAACTTCCACATAAAAACAGTTTGTATTTACCTGTGTATATATTTCATGGGTGTTTATAATATAGACCTGCTTTTAGTGATATATATATGTTTATTAAACATATATATATATAATGATAACACCGCCCGTTTTTAGCATGCAATCTTATATTTTCATATGTTTTGTATACAGGGTGTAAATAATAAATATTGACAAGACCATAAATTACATTATAATATACGATAACACAAAATAGGAAAAAACCTGAAGTAATGTTATATTCATAGAGTAAAATATCAAGCATATTGTTTCTTTTCAATGTATTATAAGAAAATATATATATGACAAGCAGTCAGAAATGTGTCAAAAAAATGACATATTAGACAAAAAAAACTAGTGTAATTTTTGATAAGTGTTTTTAAAACGAACAGAAAAGTTGTGTCTGTTAAAGTTTTATATAAAAAATGTAGTGACTCAGTAAAAAGCAGGTTTTCCTATAATAAATTTTTTTTGATAACGAATGTTCTTCATTTATATATATACAGAAAACGGATTGAAGTAGAAAATTTTCGACTATTGATAAAACAAAGCGCAGGGGACTGCGTAAAAGTATTTTATATCTAGACTTAAATAAATGAAAAAACAAGCCTTCTCCTGTATCAAAGTAAAATAAAGATTCAATCGCAAATAAAGAGACTTTTATTTGAAGCTCAACTCATAATTTTTTGAATTATTGCATCGTTTTTTGTAAGAAAAACGTGTGAATTTTTATATTAACAAACATTTTACTAAACCTTAAACAGCAGATAATTTGTATACGTCTATAATGGAGAATACCCTGTGATTGCAAAGTAAGTATTACTGTTTTCATAAAAATTTGATTTTTTTAAATTCTCGATTAAATGTGGTAAATAGCGTAAATTAAAAGCAAGTATAATTGTCTTTGTGACGTATATAAAAACAGCATTTTACATTTAAATAACTCAGGTGTTTTTAATGCGGGTTAAACGCTTTGGTTTGATATAAAGCTTAAATTAATTTAACTCATAAGTCTAAAACACAAAAATATTTTCAAAATTAGTTTATTTTTAAGTTTAGAAAATCTTGCCTTCAACGCCATGATAAATAAAATAATCTTCAAAAAAACACGACACTTGCCTATAATTGACAACATTTAGAGTTTAATTAAAGGGAAAAATTAATAAAAGGAAAACATATTATTAAACGATAGTTATTAGTAGATATCATCGACATAAAGAAACAAAATACATAAAACGTATATGTTGTTTTGCGTGCCGCAATACATACGTGAATGTGATCTTTTTTTTAATTAATCACTCTTTTCATTTAAATTAAAAATATTATGCATATATTAAAATATACTTGAACAAGCATTGCCACAGTCATTTCGATTTTGTTGATATCATATAAACCACAATCAAGTTCATTCGTGTAAACAGGACGACATTTAATTACTTTTCTGATTAATTAAATCTACTTGTTTTTTTCTTAATTGGATTTTGTAGCAGTTATAAAATAAAACACGTTTCTGTTTAAAATTGGTAAAATAAAATACTTATTTGTTTAAAATTGGTAAAATAAAACCAACCAACGACTTAATAAAATTGTAAGTAAAAAATATTTTGTTCTATTTTATTATTTTCCCAAAAAAACTTTAGTAGGGAAGACCAGGCAAGTACCGAAATCGTTTATTTTGATTATTTTTTGATAATAAAGCTCTTTTTATGCAACACAAAAATATCATCAATCATATCAGAAAACTAAAAGCAACCAATCATCTGAACAAAAATATTACTTTATAATCCAATTCGTCTAAGTAATTAAAAGCATACTTTGTCAAATACAAACTTATCTTCACTTAAAATATAAAACCCAAAATAAACCCCTCCATGTTAGAAGAAATACTTGGTTTACATTCAAAAAGCGAACCACTGCACCCCTTTCCACACCCTTTTCTAATAACACCAACCAGTTTAAGTCATTTCAATGTTCATAAGTTAATATCATTTGTATATAAAAACTTTTTTTCTTTGGAACCGACACTTCAAATAATCGCACATAAAATACAAACCATTTTAGTGGAATATTTTCATTTTATAAGTAATGAAACAATCAATAAAGAAACGTTAATAATTTTTATAGAAAAAAAACACCAAAAAGGGACGTCTCTATACACATTTTTATACGAAAATCCACAATTGTTGTTAAATTTAAAACCTTTCATAATTAGATTAAGCAATCTAAACTATTTAGTCAATTCCATAGACAATAATAATGTACTTGATAGCTTATTTAATATAGAAATCGAATCGGAAGAAATAAATTTAATTAAATCACAGTGTGAAAGTTTTATAAATAAAAAAATCTACGAAATTTTTAATTGTCAAAATGACTTATTAGAAACAATAAAAGAAAGCGAGTTGTTTATATTAGAAAGCACAGTCCCTTTTAAGGAAAGTTTATTTGATAATATTTTAACGTTAAAAACAAATAATTTTTTATTAAACGAAAAAGAAAATATCCTTTTTTGCTTAAAATATAAAATTTATAGGTTTATTATTAATCAGCATTTAAATATTCCTACGGGAAATAAAACATTTTCAATTTTAAGTTTCGAATTGGCAAAAGAAATGAAGATCTTCATGAAAAATTTTTTTCTTAAATTTCTTTCCGAACTAAAACAAATTATATTTTTTCAAATGGAAACAAATGGAGAATTTATTAAAGTCATTGAAACAACTGAGAGGAGTTTTATATTTCAATATTTTTCATCAACTTTTTCTTTGGATCTTTTAGATTTGCCACAAACAAATCCGTTTCTTTTTAAAGACCACAATTTATTTATTGAAAAGGAAATTGGTTTTTTTCTAAGTGGTTAGTCTAAGAATGAACTATTAATTTCATTCAAGTTTTTAAGATTAATTAATCAAATCAGATTTAATAAGAAACCCGGCAGAATTGGTTTTATAGAAAAAAATTTTTGGGAAACGTTTTGGTTTCAATTACTTTCGAGTTGCGAAAAAGAATTTGAAATTTTTAGTCTCGAAGTTATAAATGAAGAGAAGTCTATTTTACATCTTAAAGAGTTTGTTTTTAATTTAGTGAAAAGGTTGTTTTTAACGAGTTCGGAGGTTATCTGTTTGATTTTGGATTTGTTAAATTTATGTTTTTCTAAATTACAAATTCAGGATTTTGAAAACTTGTTTTTTGAGAATGTGAAAAAATTGAGAAGTGAAGTCGAATTTGATGGAAGAAATGTTTATTTATGGGGGTACTTAGATTTAATCAGTGTTTACCTGTATGAAACATAGAAGTTTTTTATATTTAATATGTTCTAATGAAGCTTGTTTGTTTGGTTTTAATTTATTTTTTTTTGTCGTTTTTATAATTAGAAAGTAAATATTTTCTAATTCGTTAAACTCAGTGGACTTGAAATTGTGGCGAGTTAGAAAATTTTTTATTTATCGATCAACAATGAAACAAATTTTTTAAAATAATTTTTACTTTAGAGATGTGGGCAACATACGAGCAGCAAGTTTTTTTAATCTACCCGCGAGAAGTTATTAGTCGCAGTAGTATTTTTACTGGGTCCTCAAATCGCAGTTGCACGTTTAGATGTACTCATTCCTTAAGTACAGATATGGAATTAAGATATTAATTTATTAAATCGCCCACAAGAGCGGCATATTCTTATATTCGGCAAGTAGTTTGTAAACTGCTCCTTCTTATTTAGTCGTTCGCTGGCAAAAAAGTATTTTTTTTGTATCCAGACCTCAACTAAAGAAGTTACACACCATTGCTTTACGCCTTCGTTTTCTTCTTGTTTTTTTTTCAAACTTTTTTGTAAGTTCATATATATTCTTGTCTAAACGATCACGCTCGATAATATATTTCTCTAGTGTTCGTAGACTGGTCACAAACTCGACTTCATTAATTCTAGTTAAAATATCAACCGATCTTACACGGTCGTTTTTTTCATCATTGTAACTGGTATGTGATTTTATTGTTTTCTTATACTCTAATGGAAACACTTTTAAATATTTTAGTTATCTCACATGCCTTTCTACGCAAATTATAGTTTCACTGTTCTCTATGTAATTTAAATTATTAGTTGCATCTTCACACATCGGGTCTTTTATCTTTAAAATATTACACATTTTTTTTTAATTTTTTGGCGTTATCGGCTAGATTTTCATATGTCACAAGACTTGAAGGTCAATGACTGAGACTTCATTTAGAAAAAATAAAAACTTAATAGTTTGTTTTCTGTATTATAACAAACCAGAAAAACAAAGAGAAAATAAACATATTCTTAAATGTATTTTTTAATAGATCAGTAAGCATTGTCGCTTATTTCAACTTGGTCAAGAAAAAATGAATGGTTTATATTTATTGAAGAATAAAATAAGATTTCAGACATTTCTTCTATCTATTATTTGTTGCAAGACTCAAGTTTTCTTTTTCTTAAAAAACTGAAATTCAATATACTGTACTGGTTATTAATATTGTAGATTGATATTTGTAGCGTTAGAATTTGTGATCGTAAGAATTTGTGATAAGCCATTATAGTGGAAATTTATTTTTATATAGTTTTTGTTTAAGCAACCTCGCGTTAGAGTTTGTGATAAACTATTTTTAATAGAAAAAGTCAAATGTCCATTTAAAACAGTTTATCACAAATCCTTACGAAACTGCCGTAAGAATTTGTGATAAACTATTTTAAATAGAAAATATCGTATGTTCATTTAAAATAGTTTATCACAAATTCTTACGCGTTGCTGCTTGAAAAAACACAAAAACGCGCCGTTTTGTTTGGCAGTTTCGTTGTTGATTGACTTTAATACCAATATTAACTTCATTCCTGTGAATACATCGAAAATGTTTGTAGATGTGTGATTTTTCAAGTTGTATGTTTTGTTTTCTTTATTTT
>SBJP01000506.1:0-14103 GCA_014805705.1 Cucumispora dikerogammari
AGCAAAGTTTTGTTTTAACTTAACTTTTTATAAACATTTATCGGTTAAATACCTGTTTAGAGTCACGCTTCTTTGGCTAAAAGATAAGAACTGTCTATGATATTGAAGTTGAAATTATATGTTAAATTAAAAAAAAGCAACTGTGCTTTTTTTTTACTTATCTGAAATAGGGATTTCAAAAGAAAATGTTACTGTATGCTGTTTCTGAACGATAAATGTTAAAGAAACAAAAAAGAAGAGTTCATTTGACGCTGTAGCAAATATAAATGTAAAAAAAAGTAGTTTATATGCGAAAAAAACTTTTAATTTTTTTTAAAAGTGATCGTTAAAGAATTTACAAAAGTTTATTTGGGGCGAGAAAAAGAAAACGATGAAACAGCTTGGTGTTGGATATATAAAATAGATGTGTTTTAATCGGTATAATAAAAAAAACTCTACTCGAAAAAAAGAACATATGATGAAAGTAAAATAAGCGCTGTTTAGATCGACAAGCGTCTGACAAAAATAAAAAACAGGGACAATCGAAAGTTAAAACATTTTAGTATGTCTGAGGTGAGTGCCGAGCACATGATAAATTTTTTTGATTTGCTAAAAAAAATAACAAAAAAACTTTTGAAAAATATTTGAAACACGTGAAAATAAACTTTTAAGTAATTAATGTCTCGAATAAGTTATTCTGTCTTTAAAATATCTTTTCAAGGTACAAAATCAACTGCCATAAAAAACATTTTGTTGTCTTTAAGAACTTCACTATTCAGATCAAAAAAACTGAAAGCACATGGAAAAAATGAAACTATACACTAGGAACAACAAGACAATTTTTCGGAACGACTCACTTAAGTTTATTTTAGAATATAAAATTAAAATAACTACATAAAAAATATGAATAGTTTTTAATTCAGTTTCAAAATAAACATTTCTCAAAAAGCTTTTTTTCTATCTCCTTTTTCATTTATAGCTAAAAAAGAGCCACCAGAGAGCTTTTATCTTTATAAGTGTTTATAAAAAAAGACAAATAAATGTATATGATAAACTAAGTTGTTATGTCTTTTTTATTGCCATATTAATTACTTTAAAACAGTCTTTAAGCCGTAGCCGGTTTGTTAAAATAACAATAAAAACTCACAAAAGCGTTCAAAAAAATAAACATACGCGAACAAACAGAACTTTTTCGCATTACAAGGCAGCCGTTGAAAAAACCTTTGCTGCCTGCTGTTTCGGATTGAAGGCGTGATGTTTTTTAAAGGTTTTTCATTTATTAAAATTTACTTAGTTAACTTAAAGCTAGCAGATAAGTATATAACTGCTATTTATCTCTCGGGGGGCTGGTTTTTTAACTATAAATGATCTTTGAACGAACTGTCGAAAACCAAAGAAACTATACGCTAAAATTAAAAGAAGGGTGTGTTTTCGACTATTAGAGCTTTAGAAAAAAATACTGACTCAAAAAACTTTGTTTTGTTTTTTGTGTTTCAAAGCTTTTTATGACATAATATCAAAGATGAGACAGATTTTTTTAGTTTTATTAAAAAAGAAAGTATTTTAATACAATAATATAAAATAATGTGTGTAGTTTGATTAAGTTTATTTCTTTTGATCGAAAAAGATTTTTTTAGTCACGCTTTTTATTCGATGTAGATAAGTGATACTTACGTTAAATTCAAATGTTTTTACTTAACTTGAACATATGTTTGGCAACTTAAGCGATGTTTTTAGCTAAAATCTCGAGAATTGATCGTTTTTAAGTTCTAGTATTGATTTATATTGAAAACTTTATATATAAACCAATAGACACTCAACTAAAGCTTTGCTCGTTTCTTTATTTTTTGCTTTTTCGTTCTCCGATTTGTTTAGTTGTATTAAAAAAATACATGAAATAAATACCTAAATGCTTTTTTCTAGCGTTTTTTTTCGTTCAATATTGTTTCGTAAAACACAATAATAACACATCCTGCTCATCGTTTCAACAAACGGGGCCTTATTAATTAAAGATTTGCGCTTGTAAATTAAAAAACTTTTTTTTTAAGTTATATAACGCACTTTTCGATTGCACCTGTCAAAATATCTTTTTTTCTATTAGCGTATAAAGCCTAGGTTTGTTGTTCCCTGTTAAATAGAACAAAAAAAACAACACTTGTGGGATTTTAGAAAACCTGTGTATTAAATAAACACCATAGTTTATAAGTTCAAAAGAGTTTTTACTAGTATAATCGTGTTTACTATACAACGATACAACTGTTACAAATATTATTTTTTGTTTAAAATTTTCTATAAACTTCGCGTACAGGTCTATTTTTGCATTTTTTTTATGTGTAAAACATAATCATTTTAAACAGTTAAACAAGCGTTTTATTGACCAAAAATACGCCCTATTGTTTTCTCGCTTAATTCTGATCCGATATAAAATACATAAAATCTATCGGCGGTTAAAAGTTAATAAGTTGTAGTTTTGTTGTTTGTTTATCAAAAAATCCCTAAAAAAAATTTTCTATTATTTTTAAATTTTAATGTTTCTTATAATGTCTTTTTCACATTTCAAATATTAGCTCTTGCTGAGATATCGTATTAATTTTAAAAACAACATTTTTTCTCTTCTGAATTTTGATTCGAGACACATTCTATAATTCTTCTCTCATAGAAACAAAACACTATAATTTACGATCAAAAGCCGCTCTTGATACATTCACACTTTAAAAACTTTTTATAATTTTAAACCTTAATAGTTTAGAACTTGAACCTTATTTCAGCGATAAAGATTTAGTTTTTTGAATTAAATATGACTTCGTATAAAAACTGATTATTTTTCTGCAGTATCTTTTTCGGATTTCTTTTTATATGCCTCTTTTTTTTAAAAAAAAATCAACGTGTATCTTTTTTAATATACAAACATTAATATAACTTACAAAATATTTATTTCACAGACAACATCACCTCAGAATACACAAAACAGTTTTAACTAAAGTATAATTAACATTCTTTTTAATGTATACCTTCTTTTTTTTGGGAGGGGGGGGGGGTGGAGGGAAGGCTAATCTTTAAACACAATGAGTAAGAAAAACCCGAAGAGTTTAATATTAAACGCGACATTTTATCTACGAAACCGTCGATAATAAAGTATATGCACATTATAATATGTAATATATTGCATTATTTATCGATTTTGCTTGATATATATTTGTTATTAAAATATTTGTTATATATTATGTGTTTTTTACTAAAAAATAATTTATTAAATTTAATTTGTTTTTCTTGTTTAATTGGCCCGTGTTTCTTCTGGAAATAAAAATAATCTTAAAATAAAACATGAAAAAATTATCTAAATATGTGTTATGATAAAAAACATAAGATGTTTATATAAAGGAGGTTTTAATTAACAAGAATAATTTATTAATAAAAAATAAAATCGGAAAATTCCAAATCTCTTTTCGAATAAATATAAATAAGTTTCTTTAACACACATCTAATCAGTATTAATGTATAATGAAAAACAAAAACCAGATGTTTAATTAAATTAGAACTGCAAAACGAATAATAAAAAAATAGATTAAAAGAAATAAAAGTTGTTATTCTTTAACCAGAAAACATTCGTTTTTTAGTATAAAAATTTTATTTTGACTGTCGAAAAAAGTGTGCATTCTGTGTCTCAGCTTTAGTTAACATAAATATACATAGCAAATATATTAGTCCATGTCGATGGAAAACGAAAAAAAACATTTAAAACTCACAGATACGAAACTAACCGCCGATACAGAAAAATTTAATGAAATTTTCGAAAAACTGATTCAGACAGAAAAAACAGAACCCCTTTTAATGGAAAATCCACAGAGATTTGTAATATTTCCAATAAAATATCACGAAATATGGCAAGCTTATAAAGAAGCGCTATCCAGCTTCTGGACTGTTGAGGAAGTAGATTTAACTCGAGATTTGGTTGATTGGGCAACCCTTAAAAAGGAAGAAAAGCATTTTATATCTTATGTCCTCGCTTTTTTCGCAGCTTCCGATGGAATCGTAAATGAAAATCTTTTAGAAAAGTTCGGTACAGAAGTACAAATACCTGAAGCAAGAGCCTTCTACGGTTTTCAAATTATGATAGAAAATATTCATTCTGAGATGTATAGTCTTTTAGTTGACACGTATATTTCCGACTCGAATGAAAAGGAATTTCTTTTTAATGCCATTGAAAATATTCCGAGTGTAAAACAAAAAGCACAGTGGGCATTAAAATGGATAACGGGCGATAAACCTTTCGCTGTCCGTTTAATTGCATTTGCTTGTGTAGAAGGAATATTTTTTAGTGGGAGTTTTGCAAGTATATTTTGGTTAAAAAAGAGAAATCTAATGCACGGACTTACTTTTTCTAATGAATTTATTTCAAGAGATGAAGGAATGCACACAAAATTCGCTTGTTTACTACACAGACATTTAACCTATAAATGTCCGCCAGAAGTAATTTACTCAATTGTAAGAGAAGCAGTTCTCATAGAACAGAAATTTGTTACTGAAAGTCTACCTGTGAATCTAATTGGAATGAATGAGAAACTGATGAGTCAATATATCGAATTTGTGGCAGATTCGTTATTATCTGATTTGGAAGTTGATTCCGTTTTTAATGTTGAAAATCCGTTTGATTTTATGGAGAATATTTCTCTACAAGGAAAAACCAATTTCTTTGAAAAGCGGGTTAGTGAATACCAAAAGCCGTTCGTTGGAGGGGAGAAACAAGGTTTGTCAGAAAAGTCATTTGATGAGAACATTGATTTTTAATTAAAAACGGCGGTTCTTAGATTATTTTTTTACTTTTTTTATCCCTGGTTTTCATTTTATAAACGCTTTTCGAAAAAAACTTGAAATAAAGAGTCAAATAAAGTCTCATTATAAAAATCTTATATATTAAAAGCCAATATTATGCCCCCAATTTCACAATGCTTACAGTAAATTTGTTTTAGTAATTTTTTATCAATTTTCAACAATATTATACAGTTATAAAATACACACTACCATCTTATTACATAGCCAGTTCGTTCGCCAAAAGGTCAGACAAGCTATCGTCTTATTACATAGCCAGGCCATTCACCAAAAGCTCAAGCAATCTACCATCTTATTACATAGCCAGTTCATTCGCCAAAAGCTCAATTTCCGCCGCCTGGGTTTCAAACAACTCCAATATTTCCTCACAGACCTCTAGATTAACTTTTATGCAGTTTTTCAGATCCTCTTCATTTTGTTCAATTGCATTTAATTTACTCGCATAATTCATCCTTTCCTTTTCCAACTCATTTGTCAATCGGAATAGAGAAAGACTTTCAATATCAGCCGAACTATAAAATTTATTTTTCATTTTATCAATATCTTTCATGCAACAAGCTTGATTCATTTCATTTGTATGCTTTTTCTCTAAAAAAGCAGATGCAATTTGAGACAGTTCCTTACCTTCTTTTTCTATTATTTGATTATATCTTTCAATCTCAACAAGTTTATTTTTTTCCATTTCGCTAAGTTCACCAACTTCTGTATTCATTAAAATCATTTGTTTGTTTCTTTCATCTTTAATTTTTTCAGCTTCTAAAAAAGTTTCTTTAAAATTTCTATTTTTTAAATCAATTTTCAATTTGCGAAACTGTTGAATTTTATCGAAAAAGTCTTCCTCCTTTTCTGTAATTATCTTTAATTTCTCCATAGCTCCTTCCATATTCTGATAAACTTCTTTTTTAACTTTCATTAAATTCTCCATCTGATTTTCAAATTCCGAAAGTTCCTTTTTTAATCTTAAATATTCTTCCATGTTCATTTCCTGATTCAAAATTCGATTATTCAACTTTTCATTAAATTTTTTAACTTCTTTTATTTTATCTTCGACTTCTAAATATTCTTTAATTAATTGGTCTTTTTCTTCATTTGTTTTTTGTATTTTTACAGGCAATTTTTTCAAATTCTTCTTGATTTCTTCATTTAAATCGATTATCTCATTAAATTCTTTTAATAACAAGTTGTTGTCAGTAATATTTATGCTCTTTATTTTTAATTTAAGCTCATCCTCTTTTTTAATTAAATCTTGGATTTCATTTTCAACACTCTTTAAAATATTCTCTTTATAATTTTCTATTATTTTATTCATTTCATCATCTTCTCCATCTAAAAAACAAAGATAAGTCTTTGTATTAATTTCTTTTTCTGAAAACAAACCTACACTCGAATTGTTTACAGTTTCAACTAACCAAGCAAGCATTGACAATAAAACTGGCCACATATGTGGGGTAACAGTTTTCATTGAAGACCTGTTTAATTCACTGATGAAAGGATATTTTAAACATTTTAAGAAATTAAACGCTTCATCTTCAAATCTTTCAAATTTAATATTATCAATTTTACGAATTATTGAAGTAAAAATATTTTGAAAATCCTTTGAACTTGGATTTAATAAAGTCTTGGTTGTAATTGGGAACTGGTGTTCAACTAGAAAATTGGTTACTGTGTTTATACAAGTTGATTGATAATCGGGATCTCGTACTTCTAAAGCGTCTCGGCGTCTGGGTTCCATAGACAGAGGGGTTGCCATAAGTTGGGAAGTTGGGGTTTGTGTATTAAGTGTGGCTGGGGTAGAAATTGAAGTTCTACGAAAACCAATCGATCTGCGTGGTTTAGGTCTATTATCTGCCATGGTCTGTTTAGAAGAAGATAATATTTTATTAGTATGTATATATAATACATGGATGGGATAAATAGAGACAGCATTGAGAGAAATAATAGTAAGAGAAATAGTATTGAGATAGAAAGTGAAGAGGCAGAAAATAAAGAGATAAACAACAGTAAGAGAAATAGTATTGAGATAGAAAGTGAAGAGGCAGAAAATAAAGATATAGATAGCGGTGAGACAAACACAGACAGCAATGAAACCAAAACAGAATATTACACTATAGACGCAATAAAATCTGCACAATCAACAACAATAATTTACGGTGGAAACACACATGAAATATTTATAAACGACATCGCGAATAATAGAACATTAGAAATATTTAATGATTTTAGTGACTCAGTAGTTTACTTAAAATTTATTTCAATGACCACGTTTTATGGTGTATCTTTGAACGGCGAGGTTGCCTTATACGATATTGAACAAGGACTAATAGAAATGATAGAATTAGAAGACGAAATCACAAGCCACTCTTATTACAGAATTAACTCAACAAAACATATTTTAATTTTAGGGTCAATTACAGGCAATGTTTATTATTTTTTCGATAATTTGAAATATAAATGTTTTTATGGTCACACGAGTGAAATTTTTCAAGCAGAATATTTGGATGAAAAAATATTTTCTATTTCATCGGAACGTTTCATTGTATTTGATTTAAGTACTGAGAAGAAAGAATATACACAAGAATCGTATCTGTTAAGTAACTTTTTTTTGGTATCAAGCAGTGTTTTTTTAATTGGCAGTGAAAAAAATTTAAGAATTTATAAGCATGATCGATTATTAAAACGTATTGACGGTTTATTTTCTAGTTATGTTAGGACACCCAGTGGGGGAATTATCTGTGGTGGAGAAAGTCTTATTGAAGTCGCTTTCAATGAAGAAATTAGTGTGTTTGATTATCAAAAAAATAATAATTGCGGAAACAAAAAACCTAATATTTTAGATATGAAGATAATCGGCAATCAATTGTTTGTTAGCGACGGAAAAATTTTAGGAAAAGGTGATATTAGAGAAGGAAGAATAACATGGTTTGAATTTGATATAGGTGAAATTTTTGATTTTATTCCGTTAATTATGCCTCATTATTTACCTACGTGCGAATCTGCGATCAGTGTCTGTGAAAAAACGAGCGAAAATAAAGTTTGTCTTGTTGGAGAAAGAGGATTAACTGTTATCGAACTGTGATTAAAAGAAGGCGGTTATTTTATTTCCTTTTTTATATTTAACTTATATTTTTTCATGCTGACTATTCTGTGTTTTATTTATTCTATGAAACGTGTATTAGACCTTGAAGCGTTTTTTTTCTTATGCTTATTTGTTAGTTCGAAACGTTGCTTTGTGTCGGATACAATTTTTGTATCTAAGCTGTAAGTGAACACAAGAGAGTACTTTTAAACACATATAATTTATAACAACTTTATTGATTGTTTAATACAAAAGATTTTCAAGCCATACAGGCAGTGAAAAACCGAAAATTGACAAAAAAAACGACTTTTTAAAATGACACTCAGATTATACACAAGGTTAAATCCACATACAGTATTTTGAAAATAGGTGTTTGCTATCCATTCACGCAGTATTTTTATTGTCTAAAAGACACATAATTCATTTAAAGATTAAACCGACCCGATAAGATAATTAAACGGCACTGTAATTACTTTTGATTAAATTTCCCATTTTACTAAGCTAATATCGTAAAAAATAAAAAACACAGCAGTCTGAAAAGTATTAAGTGTTACTACTAATTTTAATCAAAATCAACTTATAATTCAACGAAGTTTACAAAAACATGTTTAACAACAGCTTTGTAACTATATGGTTATACGTTTTAGTCATTTGTTTATTATTATAAACGCTGTTTTATTTTCCCTGGATACGGTATCGAAAAAGTTTTTTGATAAAAAAAAAATTTTTTTTTCCAAAGTTTTTTACATCTCATTCCAAATTTTTAAAGTTTAATAATAAATCGTTGAACTCATATTTCAAGTCTATAAATTGTAAGTAAATATCTTCACGTTGCAAATATTTAAAATCAATTTTGATTTTATTTAAAAACACGTTTTAGATTGTATGTTAAATTAAAGCGAGAATATCAACAGTAAAAGCCTTAGCGACTAACGAATATTTTTTAGAAATAATAAAATATTAAAGACAAAAACTAAATACAAAACTTATAACACATAAGGCATATAGTTATTTTTAAGTAAAAAAACTTTGTATATAAGCAACGAGACCTGAAACATATCATCAAAGCCTATTATAATAGTAAAATAAAAAAACGAATAGCTCCCCCAGCAGGTATAAATATATTTATCATATACTTAATAATTAAGGTTTTTGAGAAAAAACAGAATATAACGAGAAACATTAAAGGAATTCAGAAAATAAGTCACTAAATGAAAAACATATATCGCTCATTCAAAATTGTATAAATGAGAATTGTAGTATAACACTATCAGTTTTGGAGCATAGACTTCTAGAAACATTTTCTTTTTCTGTTTTAAAAGTTACAATCAACGGATATATCACTAGTTTTTTATATAGCTTTAAAATGGTCATCCTGGTATCATAACGACTAAATTATATTGAAAATATTGAAGCGCGAGTTTAATATACTCAGCAATATTTAAACATACTATTCTAGATATATGCTAAAAACTTTTATTTTTTAGTGGCTCAATATGTGAAAAACTCAATCGCTTTTAATTCGGGTACGCGGATATTCAGACATTAAAAAATATAAGATCAAGAAGTATTTGTGTGTCCAATATAAACTCAAAAAACGAGTCAAAGAATGTGTTCATAAAACTGCGTCCTTAAAAATTTTTTTCTTTATTGAGGTTATTGTTTTTTTTAAAAAGCTTAATATCTAAAGAGGTAACGATGCAGCTTTGCTTATGAATATTGTATAGTTTTATAATATACTGAGGCTTTCCTGGATTTAATCGCTTCTAAATGCGACTCACATCACTCACTATAATTTAATTAAATAAAAAATTGTTGCAAAAAAAAACTTTATATACAAAACTTTCTAGTTTTTGTCTTTAAACAATGAAAACACACGTATTGTTTAGATAGTTCTTAGAAAACGAATAAAAAAGAATCCAATAAGCGAATTCAATAAAAAAGATATAATCGAAAAGATAATCAAAGAAGTTAAAATAGAGGTTTTGCGTCTTTCAGCACAACAGTGACTAAAAACAACTAGAATACATTCATTGAGTGCGAATACCGTCGATTTTTGGTTAATATATACAAAAAAAGTTTCTACAGAAACGAGCTATTATAATTTTATTTAATTAAATAATAGTGAGCGATGTGAAACGCGTTTAGAGAGTGTCAAATGTAGGAATGCTGTGTTGGAATCAAAAACATGTTTATAGCAACAGATCAAAATCTTATATTTATCACCATATTATTCATCATTGAACTTGACTGAAACCCAATAAAAATGAAAACGATATGTTGGACAAACAAAATATATCACAGATGCCAAAGTTCTTAAATATATTCAGCTAGTAGACCAGTCACAGTATGTGATGAATGTAACTGTTTCTATAAAAACATGTTGACTTTTATCGAAAAGTTGACAATAAAAGTGTCAATATCTGAAAGTGATAATTTTGATATTTAGATATCATTATCTAATATATTTTAACTTTACTTTTGTTTTTTTCTTGAATCTTCTTTGTGTAATATAAGCACTTTTACATAATGTCGAAAAGTTCCTTTTAAGTATTTGAAATAAAGCATTAATGTTTTGAAAAGAGGATTTAATAATTTACTGTTGAGCCTAAAAGATATGAAATGTGATGTAAAACTCTGTATAAAGATTTATTGTGTTATTTATGAAACTTTTTCTTATATTTTTTACGAGGCTTTTTCTTATATTTTTTACGAGACTTTTTCTATATTTTTAACTTAAACAGAGTTGTCGAATAATACTTTATTTTGTTTTTATTTAATATATATGACGAATGACACTTTTTTGATTTTGTCAATGAACATATTTGTCTCATCAATACTGTCGTAAAGGTTTAACAAAGATTCTACTTTTTCATTATTTTTTTACGTTATTTGATTGATATCAATCACATTGGGCTCGATAATACTAGAAAAACGACTAAAAACCTTGCAATGTCTCTTTATCTTTTTCTAAAACAATTAAAAAAGCTTAAATCAATTTATATATTGTAAGATATTTGTTTTTATATATTGTTTTTCGTTTTACTCGAAGGTTTTTTTAATTCGTGTTGCTTATTAATTCAAAATATCTTGTCTAAAGATTGTTTTTGTTATTAAATATAAACTTATATAGCAAGGGAAGCCAACAAGCGACCCCTTGATCGGGTCTTGCCATCGAAAGTCTTTTTCCTGTCAGAGAGTCGTTTTTTCTCACTGAAGAGTATTTAATGAGACTAAAACAGTTGTTGCGCGTTTTTGATGTATTCATTTCGTAAGTGAGCTATAATCTTATTAAAATAAAAATTTAATAGACCACCCTCAACAGCGTTATTTTATCAGTTCGCCTGTCAAAATAAGAAGGCTCACATTTCTTTTCTAAAATATAATAGTTTTTATTAAAATCAAAAATATCGATATCGTCTTATCGAAGATCTAGCGAGCATTTGTTTCAAAATTTTATACAAAAAAAGTTTTTTTAACATAAAACAAGAGACAATCCTTCTATAGTTGAAGGGGAAAAACATAAAAATATAAGTTATTCGACACTAGTGAAATATTAAAGTTATCTAATCTTTTTCAAAAATGTAAAAAAAGATTAATTTGCTTTGCTGAAGCAAATTATATCAAAAAAAATTTATCTTAATGTGGCGCTTTGCTCCGAAATTATGTGACTCTGCAGAGAATAAGTATTTATAAAAAATATAAATACCGAATAATATTAAACCAACAAACTAAGAAAAATAAACATAAAGCCGCACCATTTGCTACACGCAAGCTTTTCGAACTACGAGTGTTTTTCTATTAGTGGTTTCACTTATCTTGATTATCCGCGATAGTTATCTCTCAGAAATTAATTTTTCTCGTTAGAGTTTTCACATTATTTATGATGCAGTTAATAAAGTAGTGTTTTAGTTTTTAGTTTTTGCTGTTTTTACTGCCGATAGATCTGTTTTTATCGAAGAGCTTGTTTCTTGTTGTTATTAAAATCGTGAAAACGGTTGAAATATAAAAAAGTATTCTTGTTATTAATTTGATAAAAATTTTTAATTTCACATTTTTATCATATCTATAACAAACTTTTTAAGCAAGAAACATATAACATTCTGCAGTTTCGTTTTATTTAACATATTTTGATTCTGAAACTTTATATCAAACGAATAGACCCTAACAGTAACAAAGATAGTGACGCCGTGTTATTTTACTCTAAAAATAAAGATTTATTACTTGATTTTGAAATAAAATGTTTGTTATATATATTTTTAGATCGTTAAAATAGGATACAGTTAAACGTTTTCTGTTAAAACAATGTACTACAAGATATAAACCCGCTCAATAAACGATATTAAATATTTGTGTTTTATATTCTATACTCTCAGTTTTTTTTGAACTTCGCAACTCATTCATCTACTTTCACAACACTTCATCTGCACATGACAAGAATATTCAAAAAAGTAGCGACAAAACAAAACAACGTGAACATTTAAAACTAATGGCTTGTTCTGAATAAAACATTCTAAGTCACAAAAAAAGCGTTTTTTGAAATATCGGACTAATTGTCAAACCATTGTATAAATCTACTCAATAAAAGAAATATTGAAATTAATGTGAATAGAAAATAATCACAATATTAAAAAAATACAGAGGCAATATCGTTAGCCGGAAACTTCATCAGATTTTTTTGGGAGTTAACAAGCCGGAAGTTAGTTCCAAAAATAGAAAAAAATAAGGTTCAGGGAAAAAAATGTTTAAGTTTCAATTATTTTTAATTTGGAGTATTTATAGAAAAATGAAATGTAAAAACTATGGCTTTGAGGTACTCAATATCGTAAAAATTGTTAAATGAGTTTACAAAATGGTATAATTTAGTTTTAGTTGAGGTGGGATGAGTTTTCGAATGGAAAATTTTTTAATCAATCGTTGATTCTTTTTTCTGTAAAAAATTGTTTATAAACTAATTCTAGGCCAAGTTTCAAGATTGTGAGGTGATTTGTGAGCTCCACGTTATTGATGTGTCAGCGGAATCCTTCAAGGCTGTTTATTGTCAGGAAAATATTCTTTAAAACTCGATTGTAAACTGACCATACTTCAGGTCTGTGATTGATAGTGATTCGGCAAGTGTCAATAAATTTGGTATGAAGCTAGTCATATAAAAGAAATATTTCTTTACAATCATTTTCTCTTTCAAGGAATGCAAAAAGTTTTGACGAAAGAGAGTATTTCTTTTTCTGGAACAAATTATAGGCCATTATTAGACGAACATGAAAATTAAATAATGTGTCGTATTTAAATAATTTTGAAAAAACCAAGACTTTGTATCTTTCGTCAGATTATCCGACTAAAGGTGAATAAACAGGTAAAAGTGGTTGTATTTAAAAAAGGTTAGTTAAAGACAATATAGGGAGCAATCTCAAAATCAATTTTTAAATTGTCTGGCCGATGACATTAAGATCATTTCTTAATATAATTAAAAATAGATTGTACATTTCAATAGTTTTTGATGGCATTAAACAAAAAACCATGGGAACAAAAGTATTGCGGATCTCGCACTGGACGATACACAATTGTGAAAATTGAAAAAAGTTCGACTGAAAAAGGTGCTATCTCCAGCAACCATGTTTTGTTAAATGTGAGATGTATTAGATTTGATTTCGTCCCAAAAATGACTACGTCGTTGCCGCCTTTAACCATGCCGTTATATAATATAAAATTTGGCTCTGTTTTGGTTAGATAAATTCCCTTCGGTAATACATTATCGTTGTCGAAGGTGAATTGGGGGTGTCTTCTTTTCCTGGATAATTCTTCTTGAAGATATGACAGATTGAGGCCTTCGGCCGTAAACTCTTTATTTTTGTTCAAAACATGTAACAATATATCTCTTGAGCTCGCGTTGGTGGATACACAACACTCCGACCGTGTACCGTTTTTTCGTCGAGGCGACGAAAAAACGGCTTAACGTCGAGAGTGTTCCGACCCGTTTTTTCGTCGAAAT
Source organism: Cucumispora dikerogammari (assembly GCA_014805705.1). Lineage (NCBI taxonomy): Eukaryota > Fungi > Microsporidia > Cucumispora > Cucumispora dikerogammari. The sequence continues at coordinate 13,875 of SBJP01000506.1, forward strand.
TCGACGAAAAAACGGGCCCAACATAAAATTTTCAAAACCCGTTTTTTCGCCGAGAAATTTTTTTTGTTTCGTTTTTTTCGTTTTTTCGTTTTTTCGTTTTTTCGTTTTTTTGTTTTTTTGTTTTTTCGTTTTTTCGTTTTTTCGTTTTTTTGTTTTTTTGTTTTTTTGTTTTTTCGTTTTTCGTTTTTTCGTTTTTTCGTTTTTTTCGTTTTTTTGTTTTTTTCGTTTT
>SBJP01000507.1:0-14081 GCA_014805705.1 Cucumispora dikerogammari
ACACTATTATTATTACTAACACTATTATTACTATTATTATCACACATATCATTATCAATTAAGAACGTAATTAAAGGATAAAAGAAAAAATAATCATCATCTGGATGTGCAATAAGTATTAAAGAATTTGTAAAACTTATTAATGAATTTTTTATAATACAAAATAAGAAGCAGTGCATTAAGTAACGAAAAAATAATATTAATATTAAAAGTAAAACCATAATAAATATAATTATTACTGTATATACTATTATCTGCATAATTATATTATTAAATAATATAAATAATATTGATTTATACAAATAAATAATAAAGTTTAATATTTTTTTACTATTTATATTTAGTATTTTAATTAGTAGATGAGCTAATATCATGCGATTATGCGTTAGTTTTTTTTCATTAAATATAAATATAATAATAATAATATAAAAATAATATAATATAATAATAATATAAAAATAATATAATAATAATATAAAAATAATAACAGAAAATACAAAACTTTACTTTAAAATATTTGCAGATCTACATTTACAATTATAAATCACAAAAGCCTTTCCGTAGACCCAACTAACACCCTTAACACATTTATAACTTATTACTTACCACCTATTATTTCTTACTACTTAAACCACACAGAAACACACAATACACACTATAAATACTATAAATAACTAAAATATACAAAACACTAATATAAATTCCACTAAAAAACTTACTTAACACACCAACAACATAATTAACAAATATTAAATCAAATAAAACTCCCAATACACCAGGCTGATTTAAATTAATATTTTTATAATGTAAATAAAATAAACAGATTTTACTTATTATATCTATTAATATAACTGTATACATTATAATGTCGTTATTATATGTGTATGTGTATAAATAAATATATAAAATAATGGAATAAATAATGTGTGGTTTTATTATTTGAGTGTTACTTTTTTTTATTAATTTTCTTGATGTTTTTGACATAGTAGAGTTTTTATTATTATTTTATTTTATTATTGTTATTATATTATTATTATATTATAATATATTATATTTATCAATTAATGTCTGCGCGACTGAAAGCTGATAAGTCGACTCTTTCACTGATATCTGCGCTAGCAGATATAAGGGAAAGGGGAGCTTTATCAGCTGAAAGGAGAAGGGCGGGCGGGTGGGAAATCTATACCTGCGGTAGCAGGTATAGACACCGCGACTGAGCCTTCTTTACTATTACCCGCGCTCGCGGGTAATAGTAAAGAAGACGAAGGAGAATCTATCCTATTTATAGGATAGATTCCTGCTGATGATTTATCATCAGTAGCCGCGACTGAGCCTCCTTACTAATACCCGCGCTCGCGGGTATTAGTAAGGTAGGCGAAGGAGAAGGGCGGGTGGGCGCCGGCGGGCGTGGCTGGCGGGGGGGGGGGGGGGGGCGGGGGGGGGGGGGGGAGGGGGGGGACGAGGGGGGGGGGGGGGGGGGGGGGGGGGGGGGGGGGGGGGGGAAGGAGGGGGGGGGGGGGGGGGGGGGCGGGCGATGGATATCTTTATTATATTATATTATTATTATATTATAAATAATTATAATAAATAACTACAATAAATAACTACAATAAATATCTACAATAAAATATATAATTAACAAATAATTATTTAATAAAAACCCTTTTTCTCCTCCTTAACACTTAATTTATCAAACGCCTTAATTAAACAAATAGAATCATTATTTAATAAAAAAGGAATTGCATATTTCTTTTGCTTCCTTAATTTAAAAAACATAATCACTGTTGTTAAATAAAAATATTTATTAAAAAACAATAAAATTATTAATTCCAATATTAATAAATATATATTATTATTAAATATATTATTATTAAATACATTATTATTAAATATATTAGCAAATAAAAAACAAACAACACTTATATAAATATTATTATTATATAAATATAATATAAGTATCAATAATAAATATATTATAAACATATTATAATTATAATTATTATATGAAAATAAATTATTATGTTTAATTAAAAATAAATCACAGTGTCTATAATATAAATCCTTTAAATAAGGTTTAAATACTTTCTTACATATTTTACAGATTTTTAGTTTCTTTATATAAGATTTAAATGAATTACAATAAATTGTTTGTTTATTTAATTTACATGTGGTTTTACATAATGTAAGTATATTGGTTGGTATATATTTTGGACTTATATATTTATTATTTGTGATTGTAATATAAATATTGCATTTATAACAATAATTATATTTATAATATGTTCTTATATAGGTGTTATTACAATATTTACATTTATTATTATTATTATTTATATTATTATTACTAGTGACCGCCTGGGAGGTATTATTATTATTATATTCATTATTATTACTAATATAATCATTATTATTATCATTATTATTATTACTAATGACCGCCTGGGTGGGTGGGTGGGGGCGGTGGGGAGTATCTTCATTATAATCATTATTGCTAGTATTATTATTACTAGTAATAGTATTACCGCTTGGATTTGTGTTGTTTTTAATGATTGTGGTTGGTTTTATGTTGAAAGACATGTGTTTTTTATAATAATATATTTATATATATTATATTAACTATATTTATATATTTAATTATAGTATATTTATATATTATATTATAGTAAATTAAAATTATGTTAATTATATTATAATTATAATATAATGATATAATATTGATAATTATAGTATAATAATAATAATATAATTTATTTATATAATATAATTAATTATAGTATAATAATGATAATATAAAAAATAATTGAAAAAACGTTTTAATTAGTATTTTGTATTTTGTATTTTATATATTATAATATTTCATAAACAAATAATGTAATGTAGTTATTTTAATTGTTCTATAATCCTATGATCTATTATATTTGCTGATAGTAATTATAACACCAATATATTTTCATATATAATCACTGATTATATATGATATTATTTCTGGAACCCACTTATATTATACATTAGCTATTTATATTAATAAGCTGACGGAAACTAGAATGTGAAATCTTTATAACTTTATACCTGAATTGAAAGTTACACCTGTATACGATTAGTTACACCTATATACGATTAGTTACACATTATCATAAATGGGTCTTTTTTACATACATTACATTATACTTAGATTTTTATAGATATTATATTTACGTATGTAATTTGGCTCCAGGTTCTTTTATAGACACTTATAGTTTCAAAACATAGATATTACATTCATAATATTATATTATAAACCTTTATAGACATTGTTTGTAATGTTTTAAAGCCAAATATGCTTTTATTATTAAATACAAAAACTAAAATAAAACCTGAAAAAAAAATCTAAACCTTTTACTATAAACTCATAACTTCTAATAACCATTCATAACCTTTAAGTATATTATTATTAATAACATTAAATACAGATTTATCTAATAAGATTCTAGCCAATTTAGACTTATATATATTAAATTGTTGATTTTTATCAACCATAATATTATTATTAATATTAGAAGGATTTTTAAATTCAATTAAATAATCTTTATTATTTGTTTTTAAATCATGTACACTAAGGTTTATATTATTTTTACTAATTAAATTTTTATTTATACAATCATTATTTGAATTTATATTTATTTTTTCAGGTATAACGTCAGTAATATATACTAAAACACATAATTTTTTATTATTATTTCTAAACCAATTGTTGCTATTAATATTTAAATTCGTTATTATTGTATTATTGTCGGAATTAAGTATAATATGAAAATCTATAATTACATTTTTAAGAATTTGTAATTCAAATTCAAAATTATATGAGTTAATTACATAAATTATTCCGTTTGTTGAATGGAAATAACATTTCCATAATGTTTGCATTTGTGTAGTTCCACTTATATCCCATATTGTTGTTGATGTTGAGTTGTGGTGAAGTGTTGTAGTAGTAAAAAAGGGTGTTGGGTGATAGAGATTTGTTGGTTGATCTGTGGAAAAAGATTGTATTGTATTAGAGTTAGGTAAATAAGATGTAGTAGTAGTTTCTTTATCTGAAATATAAGTAGGTATATTGATCTTAGCTGCAGCATCAGATATAGACAAATTATTTGTATTTGCTTCCGATGCTGAAACAGAATTACAGAAAGGTTGCTGACCGTAGGCAATATACTTTTTATTATCAGCTGTATAAATAGGTTCAATAGGTATATGTATCGCCTTTAATGCCGTTTCGCTATTTATATCATTATCTTCACGTAAAAAATCTATTTGATTCTCGTTCAAACCAGAAAGTTCACACACTTTTTTTTTACTTTTAATACATTGAACTAATTCATTTAAAAGTTTTGTTTTACCAACACCATAATTCCCCAATATTAATATCTTTTTATAGTATAATGGCTTAAGTCGAGAAAGTGTTGAGCCCATAAGTAAGAACTATTGATTATTATTTTATGTATATTTATACTAATAAATAAAAGGAGTAAAGGGTGTAATAAACATATTACTGATTATTTTTTTATTTTTGATCAATTGTTTATACGTCCCCTTTTTTTTTATGTTTTTGATTATTATACTTTTTTTTTAAATAAATTTAAAATATTTTTTAAACGATAAAAAAAAGAGTAAACTTATAAAAAAGAAAATAACTAAATGTTTTGCTTATATAAAAAAATTTTTAAACTAATTTATATAAATACAAAAAGTCTTTTCTATTATGATTAAAAAAAAAATCAAAGATATAAAATTAAAAAAAAATTCAAAGATATAAATTAAAAAAAAAGCAAATGTTTTAAGCGTATAAACAATATTTATTGGCGGTTGTTTTGATCTTTAAAATGCCTTTTAATTCAATGGATCAAGTTTTTGTTTGTATATCTATTACTGACTGTCTTTACCACAGTTATGAATCTTTATATCAGACAGTTTATAACTTGTTATTTAACTGCAAAGCTACCAGTTTGTTTTTTTTTTATTTGTTTTTTGAAAAATATTGTATTTGTTTGAAAAAAATTTTTTTTTTTGCAAACTTTTCAATTTTAGACATAAGTCTTTAGTTAAAAATATATAAATTCGCGTTTTAAAAAGTATTAATTTAAAGGCAAAGCATGCCTGAAAAAATAATTGCGTTTCTTTCTTTTAAAAATAATTACGTTTCTTTCTTTTAAAAACAATTTCGTTTCTTTCTTTTAAAAAAACCTTATTATTAAATATTATGAAATATAAAAGATCAACTGCCTCATATATACAAATATATTAATATTTTTTATTGAGTTATTGTGAAACAGTTTTGTTACAAACATAATATTAAATATTAGAAAAAACAGCGGGTGTTTGTTTTAGTATTTTTTATTTTTATTGAAAAAAATTTTATATTATAATTTGTTTAAAGAAATATTAGATCTGATAATAATTTGTTTTATTTTTTTTTGAAACAGGATTTTACTTTTTTTTTTTTACTTTTCTAAGTTTTTTTTATTTTCTTTTTTGTTATTTTGTTTTTACATTTGAAGTTTGAAATTGTCTGTCAAAAAATTTTTTTTGTAAAGTGTTGTTAATTGGTTCATATACTAGTCAAAAAAAAAAATTTTTAAACATAATGTATCATGCTGTTCATTTTCGTTATTGTTTTATAAATAATATGTATAAATTTTGGTTATTTGATAAAATATTTTAAATCAAAAAATATATTTGAACCTGATCGATTGAAAATATTGAATTGTTTATTATTATTATATAGTCCGAAGAAACTTTATTAAAAAAATGTATTTTATAAAACTAACGTTTTGTTTATTAAGCCAGGTTCTAGAATCTTAACCTGAAGGGTTTCTTATTTTTCTCGATAATAAAAACAAAGAAATAAACGGAATAGGATGTAATAGATTCAATATTTTCAAAAAAAAGCGATGAGTTCAATATATATCTTTAAAATATATATAAATAAAAAATCTAGGTTCTCGTCTCAAAGGTGACAGACATAAAAAATGACATACGTGTGTGTAACTGCGATATATTTTTGTTGAAAAATAATATTATATACATTTATATATCAAACATAACTTGTTGGTCTTAAGTTTTTACATCATACGGTAATAAAAATTCAATAGATCGTAAGAATCTTCGGCGTATATGTAGGCTTTGATAAACCTTATAACCTTATATTTTTTTTCTGCTTTTTTATATAAAAACAATTGTTATTTTTTAGTTTGTCTTTCACAGTGAACTGATTTAATAATCATGTTTTTTTATACGAAAAATATTATCTAACACTTTTCTACAATATATAAGCTGCCTTGTAAAATAACAACTCAGTTTTTAACAAAAATTGATAAAAAAAAATTGTTTTCAAACGTTAAACAAAGATTATGTATGTTTTATAAGACGATATTTGTTAACAACTTAATATAATCAAAAAAAAATACGTTTTTAGTAACTTAATCTTTTTTTTAATATATATAAAACACTATTAAAAATGTATCAATAAGACTCGACATCGCTGAGCTGTAAGAAAAAAAAATCAACAAATTTTTTTAATTTTCGAATGATCTTTTGTACAGCGAAAAAAAAATTAACTTATTTATTTAGCACTAAGTTTTGTAAATGTTGAATTAGTATTATAATTTTTGAATCACAGCTGTTGTAATTGCATCTATTTTGATAAAAAAATTTTATTTTCTGATAATTCTTTGTTTTAATTGCGTCATAAGTTATTTGTTATATATATCATATTTTTACAGTTTTTGATTGTATGTTTGGGTTCTGTGACTTGTCTCTGTTGTGTTTTTATTTTTATATCATCATATTTTTAAATGAAAAGAACTCGAGCAGCAAAAAAGCATAGTTTAGTTTAATTATTTCAGGTTGTTTCAAAAAAAATGACGTGCAACTATTTTTTTTTTACTGTTGTTTTTTTTTTGAAAAAGTGCAAACGTTTTTTTTAGCGCAAATAATATTTATGTGACTCAAGAAAAACGAACTTTTACATAAAATTGTGAATTCAACTTTTTATATACATAGCACATATCGCTTTTTTTACTCACTACTGGCCTTATACATATAAATATACCTACATATACAAAAGTCATTTGTTTTTTCTTTGAATAGTTTCATTATAAATAAACCATTAATATCATAACTTAAAAATTTAATATATTGAAAACGTTTAAGTTTCACGTTTTTTTCCTATACTTATATTTAATTATAGTTGTTTAAGTAATAAAAGTTTTTTTTTAACATAACAATCATTCGTATTATTAAAAAAGTAATACACTATAAACGCTAGTTTAATATATTTAGGTTTTTCAATATTGTTTTTTTGATTAACTAATAAGAATCTTACTAACTTGACTTTATCTTTAAATATATTTAGGCTATAAATCTATTTTACTTTCTTTTTTTTTCGATGACAAGTAATAAAATGGTTATCATTGTGCTTATATACATTATTGTTTAGAAACGAGTGTTACAGGTTTTAAAACTAAGTAATCCCAAAACATTAGATACATTACGTAGTGTGTTAAAAACTTGTATAGTTAAAACTTACAAAACGTCAAAAAAAATAAATATTGTGATTGTTGTTTTCAAAATATTTAATAACACAATCGTGTCCACAGTTATAACAAATAGTTTAGAAATACATTTTATATAAACTCAACAGAATTACATGACTATATTAAAAAAAAACTTGCCATTGTGTCTGAGTTGTTCTATTTAACATCATTTTTTCAAATAAAATACACATTACTTTCTGCAGTGATAAGCTATTTCTCGTCACTCTTTGTTTTAAGAAAAATTTTTATTTTATTACAAATATAACTAAAAGAAAAAATTAAAATTTTTAAGTGTTTGTGTTTTTTATTAAAAAAAATTTTTTGAAAATGTTTTGTTTTTTAAATCATTTTATTTTCTCAAACCTTTTTTATAAACTCACACTAAAATTAAGTATAGTTTGTATTATTAACATTTCAGCTAATGTCTTCTGTTTTTATAATCTTAAAATAAACGTTAAATATTTTTTAATTAAAAAAAAATAAAAAAAATTTTTTTTTTAATAACAAAGAAAATATATTTAATTATTTTTCATTATATTAAATTATAATAGTAAACACAAAAAAATTTATTTATAAAAAACGCTACCATGGAAAACAATACATCTATAAGTAAAATTACAATCTATATTTTAAATAATATAGTGAAAATATTTCTTATCATAATAACTTTTCTAAACATTTTTTTCTTTACATTTAAACGGGACTTAATACGACACGGCTACATTTATAATAAATATTATAAATATAGTAATGATAAAAATATTAGTAAATACTTTGTAAATAAACGAATCTCGAAAAACAATTTTTACTTTTTTTATTTAACTGGGATTATTATATATATATTTAAAATATTATTAGTATTTTCATATAAAAAAGTAAATATAAATTTTTTGAATTTAAAAGAATTATATTTATTTAAGCAACTGATTTTTATGTGTAATAATTATTGGTATTTAATTCATTTAATTAGAAGATTTATTGAGTCGAGATTTATTTTTTCTTATTCATATAATTCAACTATGTCTATAGGGCATCTATTACTTGGTGTATCTTATTATATATTTATTAGTTTGTATTTTAGTACCTTACCTGGATTATATAGAATGCAAATGGTCGTATATATAATTATACAGGTGCTATGTTTTATAAGTCATTTATTGGTATTTTCGTGTGTTAATGTGGAATGTTTACGAGTCGTTAAATGGAAAATTATAAAATGGTTGGATGGTGAGAAACAGAAAGAAAGAAACAAGATATTATACAGAATGCCTTATATATTTGAAATTTTAAATTATGGTTGTGTGTGTCTTTGGTTCGGAAATAGTTTGTATTGTAAAGAGGGTGTATGTAAAAGTGTCGTCAGAGTAGAATTATGGTTGAATTTAGTTTGGGTTGTGAGCGTTTTCGTCGTCAATCTGTTTAGTTGTTGAGTGAAATGTTTAAAGAGAACTATTATTAATTACACACTACACCCGTAGTTATCGCTTAAAACACACATTTTTTTTACACAAACGACGTTATATTGCAAGTTAACTAACCAGTTACGCATATATACAAGGTTGTATATACAAGGTTTTCGAAACGAAAAAAAAAATAAATTGTGTTTTTCATATGATATTCATTGGCTCGAATCTATTTATCTTTCGTTGAGTGAAAATATTTAAATTTATCTTTAGTTTTTTACTGTATATGTATTTCTTTATTTCTTCTAAAATATAGTATTTTAGAAATATAAGCATTGTTGGGGCGGTCTTGTTTATGATGATCATGAATTAGCATATATCATAACAGTGAAAAAAAGGACCTACATAATTTCATTATTTATGTTTCACACCTCATCAAGATTTGTAGTGTTTTATGTTTTTCAGATCACACAAAAAAAATTGGAAAATAAATAAAAAAAAAACCATGTAAAATATCACAAACAAAAGCCCCCATGAAAATAGCAATTTTAAGTGGGAAAGGTGGTGTAGGAAAATCGACAATTTCTGCACTATTTGCTCTCTATTTATCTGACCCTAAAACGAACTTGTCTAACACAAATAAAGCAAGTACATTAATTCTTGATTTCGACATATCTGGACCATCGATTTCTATATTATTTCCAATAACTTCAAAGTTACGAACAAACACGGACAATAATTTAATTCCGATAAAAATAAAAGAGAATCTGTATAGTTTATCAATGGGATATTTGATTTCACCCTCAGACGCTGTAACTTGGAAATTGCCTAAAAAGGTTTCACTTTTACAAAACTTTTTATCTTCAATTAATGATTATGAAAATGTTATTATTGACACACCGCCCGATGATTTCTTTATTCCTATACTTAAATCTCATAATTTCAGTATATTGTTTGTTACAACATCGCAAAACCTGGCGTTACAAGATTTATGTATTCAAATTGATAAATGTAAAGAAAAGGAAATATATATAATTGGTGTTTTGGAGAATATGTCTGGTTTTAAATGCCAAAACTGTAATAAAATAAACTATTTGTTATCTAAGAAAGGAGGAGAATTGGTATGCGAAAAATACAAATTGAAATTTTTGGGAGCGTTACCTAACAATCAAGGTATAAGAGACTGTGTAGCAAGTAAAGCTTTAAATGAAGAGGTTAGTGGGGTGTTTAAGAGTGTTTGCCAATCTTTTATTACCGATGATAACTCACAAGTAACATGAACGTGTTTGCAAGACACAATACCTTTTATTTACATGGGAACTTAATTAAAGAAGTTAGGTAAATTAAAGTTTTTTTTTTGCCCAATTTTCACTACGTCAAAATTGATTATACTGCTACTATATTGATTATTTACATTATTTGCTGGTTTTCGTACAGATATTTGTTTCATCAATTGTTTATATTTGATATTATTTTATTCTTTTCATTGTTTCTTCAAACTAATGAGAGACGAAAACCTTCCTTTATTGAACAAAGAAAAATATCTTCTTTTATTTATTAAAAAGTTCATAATATTTGATTTATGTTTTATTAAGAGACCAAGCTAATTTTACAAAAAAGACGTTTTACAAATATTAAAAATTTTTTACAGATTTAAAGATTTAAATATATTAAATTTATCTAAAAGAAGCAGAGTAATATGAATCTTGCCTATTTATTTTGATAAGCGAATATTTTTTTATATCATATCTAAAATGTAAAACTTCTAAGGGATTTGAGATATGGAATAACTAAAAAAAAGGGGCTAGCGTTTAAAGTATACAATCTTTTTTAATTTGCTTTAATGATGTTATTAATTAAGAATATATATGAAAATATTAAAAACATACTAAATACATGTTGGTCGTTTAGTCTTCAATATTAGTGATTGTAAAGAGTCGAATAACAAAGCTTATATATTTTATTTTTAAACATGCTGGTGTGTATAAAAACCTTATTTTCTTCTTATATGCGACTTACGGCTGTGATTATATTATAAAAAGTGTTTTCAAGTTAAATACACATGAACTCAAAAACACAAAGATAAATAGAAATAGGTGCCGGCTATTTTAATTATCATTATTAAGACAAGTTTAATTTTTCGCTTTGATAACTTTGTTAAAACATAGAAAATATATTACAGTATATTTACTTAAGTGTGAGAGAAATGTGTTTTTTGTGATTCATTTTTTTAATATTCTTCAGGAAAAACTGAAAGGTCTTAAAAAAACAAAATATTCTAAACAATTTATTCATCTAAAGACGCTAGAATTGGTTTTAAAATAATCTCGTTTACAAGATTTTCTGGTATCCAATACCAAGTTTGACCTGAATTTGCATTTTTTGAATCATCGCAATCTTCAACTAAAACTCTTCCACCTTTGGCCCCAAAACAGTGTTTTTCTTTCTTATCGTTAAAGTTTTGTAGCACTATCTCATCTAAACTATTTGATGAAACTATTTCTACTGTAATCTGCTGGTTTGTCTTTCCATGTTCATTATATATTGTAATATAATCATTCCATGCAATATCTATAACTTGTCCGTTGCCACATTTAAAAATAAAATTCGTCGTGGATGTTTTTTCTTTTATTGTCCAAGGAGCTGAAGGTATCGTGGTTAGTGTCGGTAAAATGTGGCCAGCTTTGGTCTCATTATTACAATTAAAATATTTTTTCGCTTTTAAATTGTATAAATAACCAACCTTGTTGCCAGAAAAACTTAGATCATTACTTTTATCAAAGAGTTGAGATAACGTGAGAGGATTCATGAAGAAGATTTCTTTACTTTATGTCGATATAATCTTATGATTTGATTGCGTTTTAAAAATCAAAGCAGTGATTGAAAGCTAGTACGTGTGTTCACAGCTTCTTATGTTTGTCCTGATGACTTGTGTAGCAAAGTATCTTGACATAATGTCTTGATAAAAAATAACATGCTTCTCTAATCAATAAAAGTTTAAGTTTTATGCTTTTTTTTAATTTATTTAGAAACCAGTATTGTTTTAATAGGTGTATATGAAACATATTAATAAAGCATAATAACTGTAAGGCAGTGTGGCGTCAAAATTTGTGATAAACTATTAAAGTGATATGAATATATTTTTAAGTACTTTTTATTTAAGTAGTCTCGCGTGAAAAAAGTGAAAAACTTTTTTAAATGAACATTAGCTTTTTACATTTAAAATATTGTATTACTTTTTCTTACGATATTGCCTTAAGAATGTGTGACAGTTTTTTACATGTGTTTTTTTTTGTATTATAAATGAAAATCGCGAATTTTTACACAATAATGTTTTAAAAAACAGTAAAATACACCATTTATTGAGCTTCTTATCTGAAAATCAATTTGCGTTGTATTACTTACGCGAGTATCACAAAAAACAGCTCTAATTTTGTGATGTAGTTTTTTTAACTTTTATGTTTCGTTTTTATTCAATTGTGACATCAAAATTTTTGTATTTTAAAATACAATAATAGTTGTTTGACTAACAAAACAAAGATAGATTTAGGAAAGTATAGTTGCCAATTGATTACTTTTTACTCACAAATGTTACACTCAACGAATTAATACGAAGGGAAATTTTTGTTTTTATAATAATATAATATTTTAAACTTTATCATTAATAAAAAACATTTATTTATTTGTGTAATTTTGAGTGAGACTTGATAGAAGCTGATTGAGATCATCATCTCATCGGTCACTTCGGCAGAAACATTTTAGTATGAAATCTATAAAAACGTGTCAGATTAACTTAAAACATATATTTTCTTAATTCGACTTATGTCTATCGTTCAAAAGCAAATCATTCTCTCACAAAATTTGTATCTAGTACATATAGTTCTAAAAAACACACAAGAGCGACTAGTTGAACACATATTTGATTTATTAGAACACTCGGTTTTAAATCGGAATTAGCTATCTTTTTACGATGATATACTGTTTTTTCAAACTTACTTGGTGTTACTCTTTTTTAAAAGCTTGCCGCAGATTTTTTGAAAACTTGCTATACTTTTATCTGAGCTTGGGTACATGAAAAATTTTACATTTGAATAATGATGGCGAATTTACACTCATAGAAATACAAGAACATATTTTTTAAAAAAAGTGTTTAATCTATACACAAGTTTTTTACCAACCAGGGTCACAAGGTCAAATTGTAGATTTAAAAAAGTTTAAAATCTCGTATAAAAATTTTTTTTGATTTCAGATAGAAACATATGTATATTATACTAGACAATATAGTTTATCAAGACATCAGAGTTAAACATAAAGTGACAGCTCTTTAACCGCTTGTATTTTTAAAGATTTAGACTCAATAATCTCTAACTTGAAAAAACTTTCGTTTTTTTTTGAATACTACAAGTAAGGAATTACTTTGTGAATGTGTCGAAAATTGCTGACGAAAGTATAATGCGAGCTTCAACAATACAGATTTTAACATATAGTTCTAGTGTGTTTTTAGCACGCGAATTTAACTCAGATTTAGGCAAGCGGCTTATGTCTTCCGAAAGTTTTAACACGAAATGGTTTCTATAATAAGCTTTTTGAACGCCATGTGTGATTTAGTATTTAACGAGTGAGAGATAATCGAAGAATTAGATGTACACAAAACTTTTTTATTTTTATTTTCGTTTTTATAATTTTTAACATAAAAAAAACTATGCTTTTTTACAACTAATATTCGATCAAGACTATAAACTCGTCATCTACTATAGAAACACAAAGTTTATAACAAAGACATCAAAGAAAAAATTTTTTTTGAAAAAATGTGCTTAGGTGCTATACAGAAGATATAGACTCAAAATAATCTATTTACTTACGATAAAAAAACAGATAAACAAAACACATATTTTAAAAAAACGAGCGAACTTTTTTACCAAATCAGAATTAGTAATACGCTTCGAATATTTTAGCAGTAGATTTGTTTGTTTGCATGCGCAAATTCGTGTTTTTTTAAGTGTTCTCGTGTAAATTTTTGTGATAAATTGTTTTTAATATAATAAATTAAATATTCATTTAAAATAAATTATCATAAAATTTCACAGAACTCTTAAAAAACTTGCTATAT
>SBJP01000508.1:0-14071 GCA_014805705.1 Cucumispora dikerogammari
AAATGAAAAGACTGCAGATCGGACGGTGTTGTATTGGCGATAGTTACCTTGAAGCCTTTCTTAACGGCTGGAGAGACAATATTAATAAAGAAGAACGAAACGATTATGTAAATGAACAATCCGCTGAGATACAACCCAGAAAAACAGATTTGATAAATCGCTCGTAAATAAATGACAACATGAAAATTAGTCCCGAGGCTGAAAAAGACGAAAAAGATTATCAACAAATACTTGATCTGTCTTATAACTGGTTGACACTAGTTGGAATAGAAAAAATCACCGAATTTATGAAAGATAAAATGAATATTAAGTTGTCTATTATCGGAAACAGTTTTGAAAATGTTGGTGATCTTGTAGATATTGTCGAAAAAAATTTTGGTAAAGTTATTTATGAGGGGCCGAAATATAATTGTGAAAAATATGTTTCGGACAACTATGCTTATGTTGAACGAGAAAATGATAATGATTATTATGATGATGACTATAATTGTCCAGATTCTGATGCGTATCCGTCAGATCTAATGGGTAGTTATTAACACTCAAATTTGATTTTATTAAAATCGGTTGTTTACTTAATTGACAAGTTTTTTTATTATATTAATTTGGTTATGTCTTTTCATAGAGAACGTTTTCTATTAGTTAGATTTCGGGTATGTTTTTGAAAAACCTAATAGAAATAATGAGTATGGCTAAAAAAAACAAAATATAGCATATGTTTGAATAACTTGTGATATAACACGCATTCGCAGAATATAAAAATCTTCTTTTTTTTTTTATATTAAAATGTAACATTTTTTATATAAGTTCAAAATATAAACTATTTTATATAAAGACAAGATGTAATCGTTTCTTATAGATTAAAAACACCCGTTTTTAGTGTAAAATATAGCATTTTAAAAAAAATATTGGCAGCAACATTGCTGTAAAAAGTGGCTCTTATTTACTCACCGTTGTGGCGCAGTAAATATACAAACAGAATATCGAACCTGTTTCTTAAAGATCACTTCTTTATTACTTTCAAAACACGCTTGAGTCTTATTCACTAGAAACTGATTGTTTCTATGAGTTAGCTTTTTCTCTTAAGAGAATGTGGCTTTATAAAGTTTCTGAAATATGTAATTAATATCTAAACACTGACAAAATCTGTCTCTTGCGCCAGATATTTTATAAAAATATAAAAAAGAAAAGAATATGCTAAGTACGAATAAAAAACAACTAAAAAACGGTAGAAGTGCCGAATAAACAAACCATCTTTAATTAAAGAAAACCCATGATAAATGTAAAAAACAGAATAGATTTGCTTAAAAACGTCGATTCTCTAAGCAAAATCACAGATTACCTCTAAAACTATGGTGTTTTAAAGACAAACTTTAACTGCCAAAAATGTCGAAAAAACATGAAAAATACACGACCAGAAACAAATAAGAGCCAATAATGATGTGTACATCTAGAATATGTAAAAAAACAACAAAGCATCAGAAAAGACTCTGTTTTCTTTAAAATCAAAGCCCCGTTGTCTAAAATTCTACTGGTTATCTACGAATGGTCACAATTTACTCTACTAAAAAACATAAAAAAGAAATATGGGGTTGGAATGAAGCTTATAAATACAATAATTGACATTTTTAAACACCGATTTAAAAAAATTAAAAAAACGAAAATAGAAGAACCAAATGAGATTGTGAAATAAGATGAAACAGCACTAAGTACCACAAAGTACAATACGGGTAGAAGATTTGAACAAATCTGGTGTATTGGGGACATGTAGACGAACGAAAAACGTGTTCTACAAACTTTCACGTAGAAGAACACAAAAAGTAATGAATAAATTAATGACTAAAAGAGTAGAAAAAAACACAACTATCATGACAGACGAGTGGAAAGGTTATAAAAACCTAAAAAAACAAGGTTTATACACCACACAATATGTCACAAAACAAACTTTGTAAACTCCGAAATCCCAAAGTTTCACACAAAACATAGAGATATACTAGAGATATCAAAAAAAATATATAAAATCAGGAAGTCCTAATAACAAAAAAAGATTAAAAAGACTTGTCGCCTCTTACGTTTTATTAAAAACAAAAAAGAATGATTTCCAGAAACTTTTGCTCAGAATATCACATTTAAAACGTTTTAAATAAACTATTTATTCAAAAAATACTTTTTTTTCGTTGCAAAAACATTGTTTGTTCTAAAGCGCTTTTTACCAAAAAAAACTTAGTGTATAAAAACAGAATCGAGTTATTTACTCCTAGGCAATAGCTTATCTTAGAAAACAAGAGCAACACACAGAAAAAGAGTTTCGCTGCTTTTCGGAATACAGAATTAGACAGATTTTAAAACAATAATATATAAAGACTGTTTCCGACACTTTGTTTTCTAATAAGTTGTTGTAAGAAAAGTTATAACAGAGTCGTTTTCAATACAATCGTCGTCAGTTCTGGGCGTTTATTTGTCTTTAATTTTTATCCAGATAATTTAATTAGCTTCTTCTTTTAATACTTTTTTTTCGTTTCGACTGCTTAGTCTTATAATGCTTGTTTTATATTCATCTTGTTTGTGTTCTAAAACATTCATTTTTTTTTCAACAATTTAGCTTTCAAGAAATTATATTTTATTTACGTCGATTCTTATATAATGTTGTTTCTAGTTGTCATAGAGCATTATGGGTATATACATTGTCGAGAAAAAAATAATTATTCAACTATACATAATCATTTAACAACCTAAACACACATAAAAATTTCAAATAACGACCGCCTCGTTCGTAATTTAATCAATACGTATTCCCAGGTTAAATAAGTTCATAATTATATTATATCTCAAGTGTAAAAAAAAAATTTTTCTTTGAATATTAAGTATCGACAATATTTCGAGAGAAAAATAAATAACCGACATTTTCAACCACACCAACGTTTATAACAAAAAGTTAAAAACGATATGTGTTGTATCAGGTTTTATAAAATGCGAAAAATCAATTAAATCAATACCAAAACAAAAATTGAGAAACAGGCTTTACAAACAAAAAGTTTTCGCATATAATATGATTGGATCAGTAGAAAAAAACCTTGCAGATGCAAAAAAAACTTGAATACAGATTAAAAAAGTTTATTAAAGAATATAATTAAATAAAACTGGCTTGTTACGTTTTTCACCCAACAATATATTTATATAAAAAAATATATTAACTCATGAATGTTAAAGATAACATCATCAAAAGCATACGAGGGGTGGAAAGATTGCAATTAAGGGTACTTCTACAACTTAAAGAGTACACACAACGGGAAGATGTATTGGCCTTGTAATAAGAGAGGTTTTTCATTTCTGTTTACTAATGAAGCTTATGATTACTTATCATAAACAGAACATAATCATAGTTTTGATATGAAGAGGTTTAATAATACACTATTTACTAAAAAGTTAAAAAAAAACGGTTATCAACGACGAGAAAACGGGGGATCTAATTATAAATACGTATTGTAGGAAATTCACGAATTTGTCTTTTAATTGTGCGAATGAAAGAAGAAAGATCGTAGAATTCAGAAACAAAGCAAATTTCAAATACGAAAATGATTATGATATTCCCCAAGAGATTTGTGTTACAAAAAATGATGACAGTTTTTGTATTTTGATTCGGTAAATAATAATGAGAACAGGGTGATAGTGTTACCACCAAACAAAATATGAATCATTTAGGGAAGAATAAAATATGGGTATGGGATGGGACGTTTAAGACAGCGCCAAAAGAATTTGAGCAACTCTTTACAATACAGTGCTTGATTAGGGGTAAGTATGTACTCCTCTATCATTGTTTTATGGAAAAAAAGGGACGCGGCGTCTTATAAGATCGTGTTCGGTGTATTGTTTGAAAAGTATAGAGTAAAAAACTTGAAAACATAATAATGAATCTTGAACAGGCTTTATTTCGTTCGATAAAACAGTGTGCGAGTGGGGTAAAACTGTGTGTGTGTTTGTTCCATTTAAATCAGATTGTTTGGAGACGAATTCAATCGTTGGGTTTAACTAGACAGTATAAGAACCACTATACGTTCAGGATTAATATAAAAATGAAATTGGCTTGCCTTTTGTAAATGTAGAGAAAAATTTCGATGTTCAAAAGAAGTTAAGAGATTATTTTGAGGCTAATAAGCCAGAGGACGAAGTTGTAGTTTTAGATTGGTTTATTAAAAATTATATGAAAACAGATCTCAATTCAAATAAAGATTTAGAGTTTCGGAACGTTTGTGGCTGGTTGCAGAGTGGTATTCCGAGAACGACTAACAGCGTTGAGGGATACCACCGACATCTAAACAGTCTAGTTGGGGCAAAACAAGATTCGTTGCGCGCTATTGGAGCAACGCTTGTGAAAGAACAAGCGTTAGTTGAGAACTATCTCTTGGTTTCCCTATACTCTGCTGTTTCGACCAAAGTTAGTTTTCATGATTCAAAGATCAAAGAGTTATTTAAAAAAAGAAAAGACCTTTCAAACCTAGAGTACTTAAAGAGTATCGCATTCATTTATAATATTTCATTTAATTAAATCATTATCTTTATTTTTTAGTTTTTTTAGTTTTTTTTTAATTTTTTTATATAAATATATTGTTGGGTGAAAATCGTAACTAACGATTAAATCAATACCAAAACAAAAATTGAGAAACACACTTTACAAACAAAAAGTTTTCGGATATAATATAATTAGATCAATAGAAAAAAACCTTGCAGATGCAAAAAAACTTGAATACCGATTAAAAAAGTTTATTTAAGAATATAATTAAATAAAACCCAAGAACAAGATTTCAGATCGTGCTGTTAAGTATAATCTTTCTTTTCAATTAAAAATTTTTCATTAATTTAAACTTTTTATTTACATGATTTGGGTTTTGCTTTGTTAATCAAGCTTTTGTTTTTTAATGTTGAACACACAAAAAAACATAATCGCTCACTTTCATATAGAAGTAATTAGTTATATTTTTTAAACAACGTTTTTATTTTCTTGTGTAAACTTCCAATTGAAAATAAAAAAATTTTAATAAATAAAAAGAAAATCGAATTTAATACAGAAAAGTTTTTAAACTAATGAAAACGGTATATAAAATAAACACAATATCTTTGTTCTTTTTAGAGAATATCATATAACTATCGCATATACACAGCGTGGCGTTTAAGAGTTCTATAACTAACTTGATTTTATCAGAAAGTATCATCAAACAGGCGTTAAATCGTTGATTGATAAAACCTGCTGAATCTTTTAAAAATATAATGTCGAGTATAAAAATATATTTTTAGTATTTTGCAATGAACAAAAGTTTAAATTTTAAATATGTTTTGGAATTGGGTTTTAATAAAAAACTGACTTTTCAGTTAATTTTTGAGCCTAGAGTAGTATTTTGTACTGGGATGTGCACCACAGTGTGTATATAAATAAAAAATTGTTTTTTATAATGACAAAGTTGAAAATGTTAAGTTTTATGAAGAAAATACATTATATATGGTTCTACTGGTACCTGAAATTTTTTTTATTAATTAATACACACAGCGAATCGCATAGGATTCAATAAGGCTGTTTTTTTTAAAGTGAAACAAAGTTGTTAATAATTTGCCTCTTAATTTCACTCGGTTTTAAACATATTTGAGAGTATATACTTATTTGATAAAATGAACTAAAAGTTAGAAATCAGAAACAATCCTTGCTTCAGATGATAAAGGTAAACAGGTAATCTATGTATATTAATCTTTTTTTGTTGTTAATAGTGCTATATTATTACAGATAGCTTTTTCTTGTGTAAAGAACAAAGGGGATCACATTATTTATAAAATAAACAACAGAACTTTTTTTTGACCGTAAAAATTTTATATATTTTTTTTTTTACATAATTCACTATAAAAACATAGAGGCTTCAACTTTCACTTTTATATCTTTAAATGTTAACTTTTGTGAATACACACGCATACTTTGAAATAAGGAAGTTAGAAAAAAGTTCTTATTCCCGTGAAGAGCAGTAGTAGATTTTTGTTCTTTCTAACTATATATTAAATATATATTATATTTTGAAGATTTTGTTTTTCGTTCCCCTTTACAACAAATACGTTTTTTTACTCTTAACAAAAAAATTAAGTGTAAAAAAAACATATTAATAAAATAAAAAGCTCTTTCTGTTCGCTTCGTTATTTAGTGTCGTTACTAAATTAACTATTTATTTAGTTGACCTGAGATTGTTCGAATTTTATCGCTTTCTGATAAGAGTCTAGAGTCTCAGTATTTTCTAGACGTTTATTTCTAAACATATTAATATTAACTCAACAAATCAAATCAGAGATATGTTTTAAACATTCGTTATAAAAACATAAACACGCTGAAATAAATTATACGTATTTTTTATAATGAAATAAATAACAGAATATAACACTGTTTTCATTTGTATTGACATTGACATTAGGTGACTATTAGACCCTTTAGGTGGTTATAACAGCCCGTAAAAGAAGAGCTCTAAATTTATTAAATATCAAAAACAAACTTTTAAGAGAAACATTTTACTCATTAACAGACAAAAAAATCATATAAAGTCCCACTGACATTATAATTAGAGTGAAAAAACGAAACTCATTTATTAAACTCTTCTTCTTCGGAACTTTCTTCAAATACTTTCGTCTTTTTAACACTTTCAGTTATGTTGTTTGAACTTAACGTAGGTGTGTTTTTAGTCATATCAGGTTTTTCAGAATCCTCCGTTAAGTCACTTGATTCAATTTCGATTTCTACCGGGTCGTCAGAAAAACTTTCAGTATCTGTTTCAGACGTATATTCTTCTGATATATCATTTTTTTTCTTTTTTGAGTCCAGATTAACACCCTTTTTATATTCCTCGAGCAGTTTTTCTTTTTCTTCGGTAGAATCTGATATAAATTCTACACTATCACCATGCGAATCCATTCTGTTTGTAACCACTCTTTCAGTGTTTTCACTCGTTAACAGAGCACCATCTCCACTTAAAGACACCGACTCAGCGACTCTCGCCCGTATCATACTAAACACCCTCAACTTAGGCAACAATACCCAACAAAAATACACTATATGTCCGGTCAAAATACCAGCCAACTCATCATACGGAACCTTCCTCTCCAACCAAAAGACTAGTGTCGGAACAACAAAAGGAAGATAAAAACTTGGAAAAATCACAAACCCCATTAAAGCCACTTGAGTGGAAGGATTAAATCTCGTCCAAATATATGTAATTGCACAACTAAATGAAGCTGAAATGTTTATATCCCAAAAAATACTCAATAAATTAAGTAAAATTAAAATAGACACTAAAATAAGAGAAAACTGATTTTGAAGTGTAACCTCAATCATTGAACAATACTTGTAACAGAAAAACAAACTAAGCACCGAATCTAATGTGTTAATAGAAAAATTCAGAAAAGGGATAATTAAACGATATATTTCTAAGCGATAAATTATATGAAAAGGGCTGAAAGAAGTTTGTGAAGTCTTTAAATGTTTTGTGTAGTGAAGAATACTTATTATGGAAATTAATGTAAAGAGACAACGGGTTGTTGGCGGTGTTGATAAATACTTTGATTTGAGAAGTGTAAGAAGCATGTTTTGTTTATGTCTATTTTTTTACAAAAAGATATACTATATTATATAAATAAGCAGCATTTATATTTAAAAAAGTAAACTATTTTTTTTTATATAATTTGTTTAAAAAAAATATTTTTAATTACCAAATTTATATAAAAAAAATAATTCTTTAAACAAGCAGTTTTCTATTAAAAAACTACATATATGATATCTAAACAACTAAAAAATATTGATTAAAGATTTTTTAAATGTAAAACAATTTAACAATATAAAAGCACAAGACAAAATATACACTTTTTTTCATTTGTAATAAGAACAGTTTTTTATTTTTTAAAGGCGAGCCTCATATAATAAGCAGCAGTAGCTTCTTTTTTTTTTTTTAAAACGAAATTTAAATATTAAACACACGTTTTTTATTAGAAAAAAAACAAAACCCCTTTTCATATTTCAGAACGTAAACTACATTTTTTCAAACACACATTTATTATTATGTAAGAGAAAAAGGGTTTTCATATTTCAGAACGTAAACTACATTTTTTCAAACACACATTTATTATTATGTAAGAGAAAAAAGGGTTTTCATATTTCAGAACGTAAACTACATTTTTTCAAACACACATTTATTATTATGTAAGAGAAAAAAGGCTTTTTGGGCTTATTAGAAATATATAAAAATTCATTATTTATTTCAGTAATAAAATATAAAACAAATAATTAAAAAAAAAAGACCTTATTTTTTTTATTTAATTAAAGACCTTGATAAAATAAATCCCTGTCTCAATTTAAAAAACACGATTATATTTTAATTGAGATTTGTTTTAACATCAAGGTCGCGATAAAACTCTTGTTTAGTGAAGTTTAATTTTTAATATATTTTTGCTGTTTTTCTTATCGTGTTGTTTTAACGCGATGTTGTAAAATAAGAAAAAGGCAAAAATTATTTTAAAAAAACGCTTTCGTAAATGTAATTAAAGTTTATTTGGATGTCGGCCATATTATAAAATTTTTGAACTTAAGTTGCCGCTATTGTGAAAAAATTTTTTAAAAAAGAAATATTCTCATATTTTTTTTTTATTTAAAAATATAAACTTTTATTTTTTATATTTACCACTTTCATGTATTATTTTCTAAATTATAACAAAGTTTTTTCGTTTTTTTAAATTTATTAAAGAAAAGGATTCTGCTTTTTTGTAATAAAGAAAAACTTTCGTCAACGTTTTGATTATTTTAACATATTGTTTTATATTTGTAGGTTACAATGAAACCGTTGGTTTTTAAATAAAGACGAAAACCTTATCTGTTTTTAAACTTTTTTTTCTAACTCGTTTTTTTTATTTATAAACAACGCTTTAATAGAAAACCTGACACGAAAATGATTAAAAAATTATCTTAATTGGTTTAAACAGTCATATAATAAAAAAATATAAGTAAAAATTTTTTTTAAAACGTATAATAAACCCAATAGGTCATTGATGTAAAAAAGTTTCTTGTAAAATATACTTGTTTCAATAAATAATTTAATATTCAAGCAACTAAGAAAACGACATTTTATGATTCTCATTCGAGATATTTAATGTTTTTTAATTTTTAATTTTTATACTACATACAGCCGTGTAATATATATTAACTCAATAAACAGTATTTTTTAACTTTTCTTTTGATTATAAACGTTGAATCTAAAATTTTAATCAACTGAAGAGTAAAATATGATTAAGACAGAGCTTTAAATGATTATGATTGAAGACAAAGGTTTTTATGTTTATCGTCTCTACAATAGTTAAACAGAGAAAAAATCTCGTTTTTATGTACAATCGGATTATAAATAAGCAACTTAGTTATATAATATTATCTATAAATTAAAATTTGGTCTGTTTTTAAATAATTTTGACGCCAGCAGTTTTTTTCAAGGCGATGAAAAAAAAAGTTTTCTTTACTTTATTATTAGAAAACAAATTATATTTTTCTTAATTAAACCTGGTAAAATTAAAAGTTAACGGCAATCACATTTAAATAATAAACGTAGAATTTTATATATCGCACCACTATAATTTAATTAAAACCTAATTGTTTTAGTAAAAAGCTGCTTTAAACTATTGATTATTGTTTTGATGAAAAAACTATATTGGTTTTCTTTTACTGTTGAGCCGAAAGCTGCAGAAACCTCATTTGGTATCTTTGACTGTTTCCAAATATCTAATTTTTCATAATTTTTGTTAGTTCGTTCTTTTGTTTTTTTTTGTTTTTAATATATGATGAAAAAAAACGTTGATTTCGTTTGTAAAAGAACGAGTGGGTAGTAAATACCAATTATAAATTAGAAACATACGTGTTTTTGAATAAATCTAAGAGTAAAAACGAAATTTAACTATCTCTCTTTATACAAGAGTAACATAAGTCCAATTATCTGATTGATAAACAAGAGTGTTTTGTAACTCTGATTATTCTATTTTTAAAAACTTTTTTAAAGAACGGCTTATTATATAAAGCTTTAGAATCCCAAGGATTTTTGTTTTTTATCTTTTACGAGTTTTTAATATGAGTGTCGCGTGAAGCAGATCAAAATAAAAATAAAAAAATAAAATATATAAAATAATTAAAAAAAAAAGCTTTTTGGCAAAACACACACATTTTTATTCAACAAAGACACTGATGTACATCTATATTGGCTTTTGATTATACTGTATCTTTATATCAAAGCGCTCCTCTGTTATCATTTCATATTTTCTCTACGAGACGCTTCAGTGAGAAACTTTTTTGCATTTATAATCTTCCAGAGCCGAGCCATGTTGGCTTTACGGGCTAATTCTTCCCTAGATGCTGGAGAGACTATTTTTGGTTGCTCATTTGAAGACTGTGTTTTTTCTATTTGAGGTAAATCGTTTGATAATATAGACGTTCCAGTTGTATGTGGTTCTCTTGAATGTGATATATTTGTAACAGGCCCTAGGCTGTCCGATGACAACAAAATTTCTGAGGGTTGTTTATGGTTTATTTGTTCGGATGCTGATAAGTAATCTTCTTGTGATAAAGCTGCGGGCTCAGTGATATCTCTTGGGAAAGA
Organism: Cucumispora dikerogammari; assembly: GCA_014805705.1. Classification (NCBI taxonomy): domain Eukaryota; kingdom Fungi; phylum Microsporidia; genus Cucumispora; species Cucumispora dikerogammari. The sequence goes on from SBJP01000508.1 coordinate 10,647, forward strand.
GGCATCTTTTGATGATAATGACTCTTCTTCTCGTGACAATTCTTTTGGCCCAACTAAACCATTTGTATTAACTGAATCGACAGGTCGATATAATCCGCTTAGCTGTGATTCAGACTTCTTAGAATTAAAGACGTCGTTTGCTGATAAGCCATTTGACAGATTAGTATCTCGTGGTTGAGTAAAGGGATTTTCTTGTTTATAATGTTCAGTGTGTGTAGAGGAATTGGGGTCTTCGTCAGACTCTGTTGTTAATAAAGTCTTTGGTTGTTTTGAAGTAAATGAATGAGTTGGTTCTTCTAGTTGTTTTAAAAGGTATAAGTAGCCTGGTTGGTTAAGAACTTTGTGAGGAGATAAGAGCGAACGAAAGGCTGATGAACTTAATAGTGATTTATTATTCGTATGATCAATGTTTTCTGATGCTGGTAATCTTTTTTTTTGTTCTGAGTCGCTTAATGGATGTGATAGTTCTGTATGATCTAAATGTTCTGTTGGTAACAAAGAGCTTCGCTGTTCTGGCGTTTCCGCACGTGATGTGGGGGTTTTAGATTCAAAGCTTTTTGAAGGGGTCGGGCTTATTGGGCGCTCTAAGGGGGTTTCTATCAACAGCTTTTCTTCATGAGATAAATCTGTCGTCTTGGGCAGGTCTGTCGTTTCTTCACGTTTAAAAATACGTGATCTCAGCATGGGCGTCGCTTTCAAATTTTTGTTCGATTGCTTTGTAACTTTAGCTTTCGTTTCATTTTTTCCAATAATGAATTGAGGATAAAAACACAGGTCCGGCTTCAGACATTTACTTTCACTTTTATTCATAAACGGTTCCGTTAAAACTATAACATCAATTTCCAACAAATTCCTTGTCAACTGAGATTTTTCATTCTTAATGTTGATATCACGAATAGAATCAATTATATCTTGAACTGACTGTCTAAACACCTTGTTGTAAATACAACTTGATGTGTCGTAAATTTGACAATTTAGCTGCTCGTTATCTTCTTTTGAGGTATTGGGCTTATGAGAAGTTTCTGTTGTGTTGGTGTCGTCTATTTTTTTCTGAATTCTATCGAGTACTTCAATAACCTCATTCAGATACAATGAAAATTTCGTTTCTTCAGTACTTCTCGTCTGTTGTGACATAAACTTGTTAATATACTCTATTGTTTGTTTATTTATATGTATGTAACTTGTATCTAAAAGTAATCCTTTGGGATCTAAACTCTTTATTGTGTTTGTTTTCTCATCATTTATATTACTAGTGTTAAAGTGCTGACTATTTGGATTATATTCCAAATATTTAACAAAACCATACATTAACGTTCTTATAAATGAAATGTCATATACTTTATTTTTTCTATTAGATGTAATATCGGCTATATATTTTATGAATTGAGATTGAATTGTGTTTTTTATGTCTGTGTTGTTCATTACATTTGATATATTAAAATGAGGGAAACTTTTTGTTTGAAACATATTGTACCTTTTGTTAAATGATAATAATGTTTCACATAACAATAATGATGAAGGTATAATGTTATATTTGATATTGTGTCTCACGCTGGTGTTCTTATTTATGTACAATCGTGGAATTCTATACGGACCTTTTGTCGTTAAGCAAGAACTTACTGGGCAAGTATTTTCATCATTGTTACAGCTACTATTAAGTGGCTTACAATTGTTTTCACTTTGTATATGATGTTTTTGTAAACTGTTTTCGTGTGTAAGGGTTTCTCTTTCAAGAAATTGAGCTGAGTAAATGTACTTAAATGGTAACATGTGTTTGTTTCTGTTCTTTTCGAGTTTCTTTTATTGAAATTTTTATGATAAATTAAAGCGAAATGTTTCTTGAAGATTCTAAAAGCGATACGTAACTGAATTGATCAGTGCAATGAATGGGAAAGATGGAAGGTTTGGTTTATTAATCAATAACTGATTAATTAAAACATGTAAATTGTTAAGAATTTATTAAAAGTCTTTAATTATTTAATATTGTGCTTTTTCTCAAAAGACACTTTCATCAAAACAAAAAAACGTTCTGTAATTAAAATACAACTATATTGAACAATGGAATTAATAGAGTTAACGTCGCGCTAAGCGATTCAATAGTCACACTTTTGTAATCATTACGCATTTGTGTATTTTAAGTCTGTTGTTTACATTTAAAGTAGCGACTTTAAACACTTTTAAAAAAGTTGTTTTTTATAACCAATCACTTAGTCACACGCGAAGTAAAACCAAAAAAAAAGAAATCTTTTGAAGTCTAGCAACAGATAAGGAGTGCCATTATAACCCTATATATTTATGAGAACATCTTTACTGCAAAATATAATTTTTGACTCGATTAGCTATAACAAAAAAAAATTTTGTATTTCAAAGCCATATTTTGATAAATATTTACATTAACATTTTAAAACAAAAAGCGTGTTTTGCTCAGGATTTTGGTTTCTTTATACTGTTTTATATTCGATTATAATTCAATTAAGTATTATTTTATTACAATGTTTTTCACGAAGAAAAAAGTATAAACTTATCAAAAACTTTTCTTAGTTGTAAATTAATGAACAAACGTTTTTTAATTTCTGTTGCGCTGTGGGGGAAAGCCCTCACAAATATCTCAAGTTTTTTTCAATCGAAAGAATCTTTATTAAACTCGTTAATTGGTTTATTTCCGTGACCGAAAACGAAATCAACACGTGTGTTTATGCTGTTTAACATAAGCATATTATAAATTACTATATAATGTCTTGGTCTATAAATAAATATTTTCTTCTTATTTCAATTATAATATAACATTTCTTATTTAAATTATAATTGACTGGATGTGTAAAGTGTATAAAAACACTAGATCTTGCTGAAAAACCTCCGTTGTTTTTTTTCAGAAATTATCGTTTTTGTGACCTGGATCCAAAAAACGCATAGGTGATTAGCTATAACAATTATAAGGGTTTAATCTATATACCAAAGTCTTGTTTTTATACCTACAGACATTAAAATCTTCAAATTTTTCGTCAAAAAAAGACCTGGAAAGGCTAAAATGTGATTATTTGCTTTAGTGTGTATTCTGGACTTCTTTGATCTCTTTCGTATTATAACAAGCTTATTTAATATTTAAATACCACATAACTTTATATCATAAATCATCTCTGCAAAAAAAATTTGACTTTTCAAAAAATTTCTCAAAATTCTTTTCGAAAACGAGTTTTTTTGTCTTTCTAATATTCTCTTAACGTATGTTTTTTTAAAAGGGGAGTTTGTTATAAAAAACTCATTGATTATGTAACATCGACTTATGAGCAAAAACAAGTTTAAAAACATCAAAGTCTTTTTTTAGGCTAACCTCCTATTGTGTTATTGTTTTTTCTTTACGAGAAATCTAAAATCAATACGTTGGTTAGTTAGAAAAGACCAATTGTCTTTTGTCACTGACAAGT
>SBJP01000509.1:0-14027 GCA_014805705.1 Cucumispora dikerogammari
AATTGTCACACGCCACAGTCAACCCCCCTCTCCAAACACATCTCGCACTATAATTTTATTATAGTATTTTTATTATAACTTTACTAATAGTTATTTTTCCGTTTCGTTTCGTTCGTTTATTTCGTTATTTGTAGAATATATTTAGTAACATTATAGTCACGTAGCCGATTGTATCATATATAGTAGTAATCTATAGTACGGCTGCTCGATACCTACCGAGTAGAGATCTTTTTTTTATTTTATATAGTTAATTCTTTAAGAGGAGAGATGTGGAGGATGACTGTGGCGTGTAACAATAATTAAGTAGGTGTCGTTTAAAAATATGACTTGAAATTCGGGATTGAGATTTTAAATAGAAAAATATTCACATATACATTTTTACCTTTATAGATGTTTAAAATTTTGAAGTATTAAATCAAGCTAAGAGTATGATTTCTTTAAAACTTGTATCGTGAAAAAAATTGATCACTTAAGTTTTCTTTAACAGCTAATTATAAACAGGATTTAATTTATTAGACTAGGTTTTCAAGCTTTTACAAGCATAAAAATATATATGTCAGTCTTTTTTTACTTCAAAAAACAATCTAGCTTTTCATGTTTCTCATATTCTTATGCTACAACTATCCCATTTTTTTTTTTCTTTCAGTTGTTTGACGGATGAGAGCAAGACACTATTTTTATGAATATGTGGAACAAATAAAACTAACATTCCACTAAACATTTTCGATTAACGCATATACAGTTCAAAGCCCATTGTTTTTTTTAAGTTGTATATAAAGTCGTCACAGGATATTTATTTTTCAATCTTTGTTTATACTTTTTTTGTGTTTTTTCATAGATTTTTTGTTTTTTAAATTTTTTTCGACATATGGCGCCTAACATTATTAATGCTTTATGCACAATATTCTAACATCATTTTGCAATTACAAATGAGCAATCCTAGAAACTAAACAATTATATATAAGATAAAAGGAACTATAAAAAATAAGTTAATTATAAATACAAAAAGAACTTATACTAATAAAAACATTTGACTAATAATAGAACGATAAAAAAGTATGTCCAGTGTAAAAACATATAAAAAAACATTTAATTTAATTGTTGTATTGACCGTGTCAGTTTATTGCTTATTTCAATTGTTTTAGAGATATCTTAATTTTTAAAAACAACAATAGTGTGTTGGTGTCATTTTTTTGTAGAAAATGAGAGCTGTGCGGGCAATTTTTATTTTTAAAATGGGAGCTACCCGATCAATTTTTATTCTTGAAAAGATATCTAACTGATCGGTTTTTGTTGTATAAATGAATGCAGATCTACTATTTTTTTCTAAACAAGTGCTATCATCTGCCCAGTTTTTTTCGAAATGGGGGTTAGCTGACCAGTTTTTATTTTAGAAAAGAAAGTCAACTGCTTATATCTTATTTGAGATTAGTAAACAGTCGACATATTTTATTTAAAAACAATAGTAAATTTAAAAGATTCTTTTTAACGATAAGAGAAGGTTCTTCTAAGAGATATTAAAATTGACAGCATTTGTCTTAGACGAGACCAAGTTTAGTATGTTTTATTGTGGACTCGAGTTATAATTTAATTTCAAATCTAATAACAAAACAAAATCTTTCAAAAAACTGAGAGTGGCTGATTAACTTAGAAAATCTTATAATATATTTATCGAAGGCTGAATTATGTCAGTAACTTTAACATATTGAAATTGAAACTTTATTTTTTTTTTCAAAATAATATATATTTTTTTGTATAAAGAATTTTTTTCTACACGATTCATAAATCTATTTTTTCGTTTATCATCAAGTGATAGTAAGTTCATAGTTTGTGAAAGAGACTGATTTATAAACATCTTTCGTTATCTGACTGTGCGGGTTATAAATCGTCAGAATATTTTATTAGAGTGAGGGGAACTATCCTCTGTGACTAATACTATGATTCAGGTGTACTATAATGTTATTTTTTATTTAAACTTGGTTAAAAAAACTATAGGCGAGCTAAACGAAAAACGTGCAAAAACATTTTGTCTGTAAATAATGTAGTAATTCAAATTTTATTTTGTCCATGTTATAAAGCGTTAATAAAACACCCCGTGTTTAGTCGACTATGGTAAAAACGTTTTTTTTATCTCTGCAAATCAAACTAAAATTCAAGCAACGCTAAAAGCATAATAATCAAACAGTGTCTTCATTGTATCAAATTTTTTTTTTTAAAAAATTTAAAAATATACTTCGCGACATATATTTTGTTTATCTTTCGAAAACAGACAGTTTATATAATTTTATTCGCAGCTTTACTTGAAGATTCTTTTGTTATATAAAAAAAAGTTTTATACTTATATAATATTTAAAATGAATCAATAAATGACAACTTATGTATAATTTATAAGCCATAATTAAGAAACTTAAACATAATAATAAAAAATTTAAGAAAAAAAATAAAAAATTGCACAAAACATTTTATTTTAAAAAGGAACAAATTCTTTAAGTATTAAAAAGTAACCATTTTTATATATAAAAGATTATATATTAAATATATTGCTTTGTATCATGTGTTTTATATATTTATTTTTCTCAGTTTTTCGGCTAAAAACTCGTTTTTCTTATATAAATATCAAAAAATAAAAAACGTTTCTTTTTTATATTACTATACATTGTTTTTATATTTTACTTATATGTGTTTTCATTTTTAGTGACAGTTTTTTAATTTTTTTTGTATATTTTTTGTGAACTATAGTGTAGTTTTCCATATTTTATTTTGACTTAATAATATTTTTAAACCTAGTGTCATTTATACCTTTTACTTTGACATACTTTTTTAAATTCAGTGTGTTTCTCTATTTTTTATTGTGATATATTTTTTAAAAAATTAAAGACACTTTTTTAGAAGCTTTTTTTTAAAAAATCTTTTTTTAAAACTCGGAAAACATGGAGCTAAAGCCTGTGTTTTTGTTTAACTATTTATCTTTTATTTAAACCGTAATACTTGTGTATCTTTTGTTCATAAATGAGCACTTTGTGTCACAAGAATGTTCGATGTTCGAAAATCTTATAGTTACTGTTTAGATGAAGCCAATTGAAATCATATATTTATTTATTTTAATATTTTCCTAATTAAATTTAAGTAGCAACGAAAATCAACCAAGAAATGAATGAGATATATTAAGTAACTATCGCGAGAAATTTCCATTTAAAAAAATACCTTTAGAATGGTGTGTATAAAAAAACTTAAAAAAAGACAAGCCGCAGTGTTTACAGGTTCTGTCTTTAAGGTCGTCTTTTCAAATGACCAATTTTGTATCTATGTTTTTTTATATACTATATGACAATAACAAAAAGACGTATAGGGATATAAAACATAGTTAGTCAATAAAAAACGAACAGAAAACAATGATCAATAAACAAACACAAAAAGCTTATATTGTAAAAAAAAATTTGTAAGTATGTCGAAATAAAAGAGAACATTAGCTAAATAATGAGAAAGAGTAAAATAAGTATATATAAAAACTAAGAAATCTAGATTTTAACTAGTAAAACTAATAAAATTCACCCCTCCCAAGCATACCTAACTTATAAAACGTTCGGGCCGTATATCGAATATAAGTGTTGATCTATAAACTGTTTAGACTTATTTCACTTGGTTTTATTTCCAGTCACATATTCTTAAAATTTTTATCACTAAGTGTTTTTATAGTGCCGTAAACTATATCGTTATTTTCTTTTATAATCAACAATCTAATAAGAAGCTTTGTTTTTCTTGTCATCGTTCGATCTCGTTCATCAGCATCAACGAATATGTCATACATTCTATGTTGAAAATATTAAAAACTGGCGAAACGGAAAATTTTTTTACAAGTTATGCTAGTTGAACAATAGTTCAAAAATAATGTTTTTTCATCTTTTCGAAGGTTTTTAGTAGAAACACGTGTGTCATTATAAAAGAAGAAAGAAGAATCGGGCTCATTATAACCAACAGTTAGTATTTTTCGCACAAACACATTAATATATAAGATATATATTTCTGTAATATGTTTTTTTAAATATGAAATAACCTGAACTAATGTTAAAATCTTTGTTATAACCAATTTCATTATTGTCGAATCTAAAACACTCTACAACTTTAGAATCAAAAGCAGTAGAAAAAGTATAATCAGTTTACATTAGTCTAACTCTACAAATCTTTTACTTTATTCGATTCAAATAATGTTGTTCTTGAAAAAAAATTCTCGTAATAATGTTTATCACAAGGGAAACTTTTTTTTCAAAGAGCGTCATCATAAAAAATATGAATGCTTTATAACAATATTTGCTGATCGGGAGTTTTGGGAACGTCGACGATAATGTCGTAGTTTTGTTTTCTCTATTGTCTTTTATTTCATATACTTGCAAATCTCTCAGTTTTCATCTGTGTTAGATTACAAGCTTTAAAAAGAGGTTTTAAAATAATGATGAAGATTTCTTTGCGCAGCAGTATATAATAAAAGTTTATTATACTTATTATACTGCAAAAAAAATTTATATGAATGTGGTTTAAACATGATGTCAGAAAATATTTTTTTATCTATAAATAAATAATCGCGTAACTACAATATAAACAAAAAACATAAACTATATTAAAAGTATTTAATAAATAAAACTAACAAAAAACATGATGTTTTAAAGATTCAAAATATTAATAAATATATTAGTTAACTTAAATCAATTTTCCTAAAAACACATAAACTGAAAACCGTTCTACTGTATCGATTATTTTAATTAATTCGTAATATTTTGTGCTTTGCTTTAAACACTTTTTTTAATGATGATAAGTGTTAATAAAAAAATAATTCTTGTTTCTTTTAATTTTGTTTATCACAAAAAAAACAGGTTGTTTTTTTCAGAATATACAATAAATGTTTTTTCTTAATCAAAGTTTAACACAATAAAAGTTATGTTTATTTCAGTTAAATCGATTTATTTTGTATAAAAAATAAATTTATATTATTGAACAAGTTGTTTTAAATTCTTGAAGAAAAGAGTTTCTTTTCTTAAACAAATTGATGTCATTTTTTGAATAAACGTTTATTTTCTGAAATAAAGTAAATTGTTTTTTTTACAAACCTGATTATATATTCTTGGATAGATTTAAAACACACGCCATTGTATATAAATAAAAATACATAAACGTGTTCTGAACAAATTCTGATAAAATGCCAGATTTTTTACAAATTTTTAAAAAGTTTAAGCTAATAAAAAAAATCAACTTAAATTAATATAAGCTTTTTTAAGGTTTTCATACACATACTTCGTTTTTTCAGCACAGTCACATAAATATATATTATATCTTTCTTGTCTTAAAAGACGAATAAAACAATTTCACGAGATGATGGATGAAAATATCCGAATGAAAAATCGATTTTTCTCAACATAGCTTATCTAAAATATAAGAACGCAACGATCAAAATATATGATCTTAGTTTGTTTTTTGCCAATGTATTTGTGCTAGTTTTCTGTTATATTATCTATCTTTTATACTATATAATATTTTTTAACTCTTGTTTCGAGCGGCCCCAGGTAAATGTTCATATAAAGTCAAAAAAAAAGTCTTTTTTTGATTAAAGCTTATCTGTTATATAAATATTCACTCTTAGTTTTCTTAACCTGTAGTTATAATCTACATTGATATACATACAATATATTGTTCTATATGTTTCTCTTTTTTAATATTAAGTTATTCTATACACGATATGTGTTTAGGACACTTTTATTATTACCGGCCGTGCTAATTTCTTTTATTATAATTCGCCGTCGACATTATATTTTTATACCAACCTGTATTTCTATATGTACCATTTAGTTTAATTTAAAAAACAGAAAAGGCATACATTGTTTTTGATTTATTTGAATTATTATACGATAATTTGACAATATCGAATTTGCGAAAAACTTTCATAAGTTAAAAATTTTAATATCGGCTGTGGCGTAGTAAATGATTCTATATTATTTAAACGTAAATTATTTTTTGATCATTTTTATTATAATAGCTGTAAAAATCTGTTCTATAATAGTTTGTCTTTAAAATAGTGTAATTTTTCGATACTTAATATAAGACCTACTTTTACGGTAATTGTCATAAAGATTGATTCTAAAATAAAGTCGAAATTTATCACTATAATATCATAAAAACAATATAGAATCGTTTTGTACGCGAAACTCTTATAATAAAAAATGATCAGAAAAAAAAACAATTTACATTTAAATAATATAGAACCAATTACTACGTCACATATACGTGTTTTTTTTAAAGATTATGTTTTTGTTTTTTCACTGTGTTTTATATTTTGTTTTTTTTAATGATCTTAAGTCACACATAAAATCTACATTACTTACTTGTTAAAAGTTTTTATATTAAATAAATTTTTTTTTTAACGAAATAAAGACCGAAGAAAACATACGAATTAGAAAAAATATCGCAAGAAATAAATTGAACAAAGGTATAAAAAAACAAATAGTTAAATAAATAAGCGCGAGTTCGTGAGATTAATAAAATTAATTTAATGTTAGGCTGATTTCAATAAAAAGACAAATAAGCTGACTTAAAATGACAACCGAGTTACGACAAATATAAATAAGTCTAATAAAATTTAGTTCAAATTTTATAACTTAAAAACGGCAAAAGGCAAGTAAAATATAACATACAACAGTTCTTGTATATCTCCTATAAATAGTATTTAGAACACGTATGTATATCGTTAAGAACGTTTATAAAACAAATTACAGTTTGAAATTCAAATTATTAAAGTTTAACAACTAATTAAAAAAATTTGGTATATATAAAGTTATTCTTAAAAAGAAGCAACTCTTATTTCAGTACCAAAAACACTATCTAAAACTATAATCATCTAAAAGACTATTGTTTTAATTAGACGCTGTAAGACGAAAACGGTATTATATTTATTTATGTGTTTAGAGTTGCTTATAATACGCGAAACTAATTCTGATAAAAACTCAGTTGAACACAGACATAAAAAAAAACAAGTGAAATGAGATATAAAAATATTTTTGTCAACTTGACAACTTTGAACATTCCTTTATATTTCAAATATACGTCTCTACATTTAGATCTCAACGCATTTTAGAACTTTTAATCGAGTTAATAACTGCATTATATAATAACATCAATTATCCAAGCGTATTATAATGTAAAACAGCATTATAATAAAAATAAACGCAAAGATCAATGAAAGTTCTTGATTTTTTTACTCTTTTATATACCCATCTCGCTCCGAATAGATAAGTATTTAATAATTAAAAAGTTTAATTTACTCAGAGAGCTTTAAGAATTCCACAGACATTATATTCGAAAATCAGTAAAACCTAAAATCGGTTTTTTTCTAAAATAATTATAAGGTTTTTTCGCTATGTTAGAAGTTTTGTAAAAAAATAAAAAAAAAGTGTTTTAATTAAAATTTTATATACTAAAGATCTTGTTTGTATATAAACATTTATAAAAAACTTGTTACAGTGTTTTTAGACTAAAAAACGTTTGCATTTTTTATTGTTTAATTAGAGAAGAAACTGTTTATTTTAAGTAAAAATTCTTTATTAAAAGATAAAACACTGTAATAAAAAACATCATCAAAAACAACTGTCAATATTCAAATATTATTTTTTCTAAACGAATTTCTTTTCTATAACAAATGTAAGTGCAAAGAAAAAAAAGCTACACTGGTCAAGCAAAAGCTTATTTAAACACCATAATAAAGAAAAAAAGTGCTAAAAAAGAATTATTCATTAATCCATTCTTCCCCGAACTTTCCTCTTTACAACAACTCCACTCTCCGCATCCATCATAAAACATTCCGCTTTCATTCCACTTAAGCAATCTCTATTAATGCAATTAATCCAAATTTGCATCCCAACTTTCCACAATTCCTCATTTGTCATCTGTTCCTTATATAAAGTCTCAGTTAAGCCAATTAAACTTTTCTCCGCAGTACCTGAAGCTGAAAATTCTACTTCATTTAAAGAACCAATACAGTCCATATTATAAATACTTATCCCTTCTTCTGGAGTATAACCACATATTATAGGGTTTGTATATAATGGAGACCATCTGTAATTATTATATAAAGTGTATGATACCAAGTTAGAAACTTCTTTTACAGATAAAGCTCTAGATTCAAGTTTATGCAAATTATAATACTTACGGATTAGTCGATGTAAATGTTGACAATCTGGCGTGAAACCAGTTAAACCCATAAATATATTTTCAGATAAAGGATATATTTTGGAAAAGGACTTGTTTATCGTTAATGCTCCGTTTCCTAAACGTGTGTCGCTTATTATTAAAAGAGATGTTTTTCCTTTTAATGCTAATAAAGATCCTCCATAGTGTGTTGTTATATCTGACATGGGATAATTGTTTTTTTTCTTAATGGTTATGTTTTTTAATTAAGTTTTTTTATTATTTGTGTGTATTATTTTAAATTAGAAAACAAATATTTTTTGTTTCTTTTTTTTATTTAATAATGAAAACTTTTTAGTTTTAATAATTAACTATTTAAGTAGAAACTGCTCACTGGGGCATTTAAATATAAATATATGATTTTAAAATAAAGAATGTTTATTTAAATGAAAACTTGTTTTTTTATATAAAATAGCATCTATTGTATTTTTGTTGTTATTGCTTTGACTTTAATATTAACTTATATTATTTCATATTTTAATAAGACGAAATATCACTTTTATATTTCAATGACGTTGATTTTTTAAATAAGAAAACCACAAAAAACTATAAAAAAGATTTATTTATAATATAAGTAAAAACTAACTTGAACATGCAGTCAGTGAAAACAATAAAAAGTTGAAAAAACAACCTTTTGAACTGAGTTTTCAAAAGACTGCCTAGTATATATGTAAATTATACCTTGTATAATATAAATATTTCGTTATTAAAGATATGAAACAGATAGTCACTGATATTCGTCTCAATAATACATGCGACAATTTCTCATATTATTAAATGTTTCGATTATAATTATATAAAGAGAAAAACAGAAACCAAAAGATTTTAACGATTACAACATTTGTTTGTTAGACGGTTCTTTGTTTGTGAATAGATAAAAGATTTATATATAATAAAAATATAAACAGAAGAATCGTAGTAAATTGACAAATAGGGTTCGTCGTTGATATTTTGTTGTTTATATCAACGTTATTATAATAATAATACACTGAAGAAATGTTTATAGACAAAAAAATATTTACATATGAGTAGAGGATAAGCATTTTAGTGTCTGATACTGTTTTTTGTGTCACGGAGATTTTAGATTAAAAAATTTTGTTTTATATTATATGTTGTTTATTTGTCAATTAAAGTGACCTTAATCAAAATCGTTTACATAGTGTCAGTCGATAAATAAAAGCTTTAACAATAAGGCAAGCAGTGTTGAGAAACACGAAAAGCTGTGCGAGATACTAGAAAAAGCACAACATAAAACTTCGAATATTTTTTGAATAGTAATGGAGAGGAGTTTGATATATAAAAAGCATTAAAAAACACGAGTTAAAGAACTTAAATTACAAGTGACAAAACTTGTGGAAACAAAAAAGAAAAAGCTTTAAGCTTGGATAAAAAAAATTAACGAGTTGAAAAAGAGCGAAAAAAAACGAAAAAGACATTTGAAAAGAAAAAACATAAAAATATAGAATAGCAGCATTGAAAAAATTAAAAGTCGAAGTTCTTTGATTAAATAGAAAATATAGTAATAGTGGGTTTGGTAAAAAAGTTTATCAAAAATGATTATGTCATTTATGTCAAGAAGAAGGGCACGTAGCTAGAAAACATTCTTTGATAAATAAAAACAAATGCGGTGGCATATTTTAAGGTTTCAAAATAGAAACACTTTCAATTGTAAATTTCAAAAAAAAAATTTCCTGGTGAAAATTAATAAGACGGAAATAAAAATAAGTTCACGAAAATACTAAAGTGTAAAATAGATACTCACAAAAGACATTAAGATAGTTAAAAAATAACATGTAACGAGCGAACACTTTAATAAATTAAGCAAAAAAATAGAAAAAAGATTGGATTGGTCTCTAAAATTATAATAAGTAAACCTAGTTGCGACTTATGAAAAAACAATAAAGTTCATGAAAAAGTCGAGTGAAAATATAAGATTTTTTAAAATTTAATGGCTTCATACGATTTCATAAGTAAAGATTTTTTTAAAATTAAAAACACGTGAGAAATTATTAAAGCACGTCTTGTAGTGTTTGGTTAAGAGTATTAGACTTATATAAAGCATTTTACTACATTGAAATAAAAGATTAAGATAAACACAAAACACATTTTGAGTTTAATGATAGTGTTTATGAGTATTGGTATGTGTTTTAGTTTTCAAAAACAGATCAAAAATAACGAAAAAAGCCATAAACGTGTTATTTTTTGATTTAACAAAAAAAGCGTAATGAATACTTCGATGACACTGTAGTTTACATCAGAAAAAAAAGAAGAACACATAAAGCCAATGGTAGTGATTATAATTAGAATAGAAGCGAATAACTTTAGGAATAAAGAAAATAAGATACAATGGTGTAGAAAACAGTTCGGAGAGCAATAATTTCTATAAACAAAGAAAAACGGTTTTCGTTAAGTAGGGATAAAAAAATCAAAAAGATAAAAAGAACGCAAGGATTAGTTGAACCACATGCTTTTTTGGGAGAGACGAATAGTTTAGAAGCTTTTTATCGAAATCTTCGAGTTTAACTGACAATTTAATAAGTTAGAAGAACAAGAAGAAAACTATCGAGTGAACATTGTATATGGACAAAAAATCTACAGTCAGAAAAACAAAGATAGATAACATTAAAAATCTTATTTGCTTGACTAGGCGAGAGATACGATGTTAAGAACTGACGCTTTCAATATATGGCTTAGTGCGGCTTTATCACAGCTGAGGCAGCGTAAATGTTAAGGTCTGTAGAATATTCTATTAGAAAGCTTTAATTCTTTGAGGTGCGATATGCGTTTTCTTAAAAAGAAATGCTAGACGACATCTTGGGAATTCAAAAATGCAATTATATACTTAGAGAAAAAATTTTGTTCTCGAAACAGATTATAAACCGTTAGAGAAATTCAAAAAGATATTAAATTTTAATAATAGTAGAATAAACAGATAAATGTAAAAAATTCAAGAATATGTTTTCGAAGTCACATATGTTAAGAGATCAGAATTGAAAGAAGCCGATAGAATAAGTAGAATCGAGAGTATCAAAAAACAATAAAAAAAGAGATATTCTGAAATTAAAAAAGTTGAGTCAGACACGTGTTTGCAATTGTGTTTTAAAACTATCGAAATTCGATAATGTAGACTAAAAAAAAAGACCCTTCATTTGAGTTAAACAAAAAATACAATGAAAGCACACATTGAATGCTGACACAAGAGTTCTGAGTTCGTATATTAGAAATTAAAAAAGAGGTTCGTTTGGCCAAAGAATAAGGATAATATAAAGAATGTGTTGTTAAAAAACTGTGACATCTGGCTATATTATAATAAAAAAAAAGAATGGACATAATTAATTTGTGATAACAATCAATCGCTTGAAAAAATCGGAATAGACTTAATAGATATAAGGAATAAGAATAAATATATTCTAACATAAGTTGTTTATCATAGCAGATATCTATATTTTATATAATACATAACAAACAGTTCAGACAGTAATCGAATCGTAAGAAAATTGTGTAAAACGCATAAAGACAAAAAACTTGTGAATTGTAAGTAAAAAAATTTTCCAGAGAACAATTTGAAAAGTTATTAAGGCTATAGGAATAAAACAAACGATATCAGAATCGAGTCTTAAATATCAAACCGAGAATAGAACGTATTATAGAAACAATTAGAATAGACCAATAAAAAAATAAAGACTTAGTTCAGAAGAATATTTCTCTATTATTAATAGTCAATACAACAGAACATATCACACACTCATAATATTCAGCTCAAGAGAAGTCTTAAAGACAAACTATAATGTCATCTTTCAAAATAGCAGAATAACGGATATTTTCGTAGATTAAAAAGACAAAGAAAAATACTTAAAAAAAGACAAGGTTTACAATTGCTAAAAAATAAAACGTGACAAAAGTGAAAAATAAAAGATTTCTGAAAATAATTACTATAAAAAACTTATGATCGGAACTCGTATTTAATTATGAAAGACAGTGAGCAGTTGACTAATCAGAACATAATAGAGTCAAAAAATTTAAGCAGAGTCTATCGTGTTATAGAGTAAAGTTGTTTATCTGTTAATTAACGCGCATTTGACATAAATTGTTTACATTAAGACTAAAATAAAGTGTTTATTTATAAAAAATTTTCGTTGAAGACGACATAATATTTATATGTTTATAAAAAAACATTGGAACTTATCCACTTCTTTCCGATATAATCTCAATGTTGAAAGTTATTATTACAGAGTCTTCTGAGCTATTTTGAAAATACATCATTCATTATTTAAAAAGTTTAACTGAAATTATCTATCAATATTTTATTTTATTTTAAATTTTTTAATATGTTAGATACGTTTTCAAAAATAATTAGACATTTTCGAAATAGCGCGAAAAACTCTGTATAAATTATTTAACCAAAGACAATTTTAAGTAAAAATTAAGAAATTATATAATATTTTTTTAATTATCTGCTTTTAAGTGACGTAAACACAAGTATTAGTTTTGTTTATGACTCTTAAAGCAAAATAGATCGAACAAACTAAAGGTTCAATTAAAAAGAAAACTTCTAAAAGAGTGTTTATTGAGCGTACAGGCAGAAATTCTAGCATGGCAAATCAACGGTGATAAATAGAAGAGCGAAATCGTTTAAAATCAATTGGAAAATAAACAGAAAGTTTTTGTGATATATGTTGTCGTTCATTTAAATTATAATAAAGACCGCTTTTATTAAGATTGTCTTGAGCAGAAGTGTATAAGTGTCAATTTTTTTTATAAGTACAAAGCGACACCGATTAGAGCAAATTTAGAAAACGTTGCTATTTTGAAAAACAAAGATCAAATAAAACATTTGTCTTGACTTTTTAAACTGATGTATAGGAGAAAAGTCAAACTTTTTTAAAAATTATGTGTGTGAATTTTTTCAAAAATATGCTGGCATAAAAATATATGATTAAAAAGTCTTTTAAAAGATTGCCCGATGACTGGTTTATTGCTGGAGAAACATAAGCTTTTTTACTCATTTGATTTATGTTTTATTTACGCTTTATTTTAACTTTTTTCTATATTAAAATTGTTTTTAAGAATTCTAAGGTATTTCGAGTAGTAACGATATTTATAAGCCAGCGCATATTAATTGCTGCAGTGTAATGAGGATATTATGGCAAATAAGTCTATAGTTTTTTGAAAAAACACTACAATAAATATCTTATTCTATCATATATTGTGAGTAATTTACATAAAATTTCGATTGTTTCATAATATAAGTTCGTTTGTGTAATCGGAATTGTATTGAGTTTGAGAAATGTGAACATTACAGCTATTGTCGTCTCAGAGAACTGTAGTCATAACTTAACAAATTTTTATATTGTTAGGCAAAAAACAGTTTTCTATTTCATGTGGTCCTTATGGAATACATACATTTGAGACATTAAAGACAAAATAGATAAGCTAGCAACAAAAACCAAGTCGTTGCGATAAAATAACAACAATAAAAAAACAAACACTTTTTCATATCCAATAACATGATAAATCTTTATATTGTAAGAATTAACTAAAAAAACTTACTGATTAATAAATAAATCACGAAGTTTTTTCTAAATTAAAAAAAATAAATATATTTGTTTAAAACATAATGTTTTTTGTTATAAACACAAATTTTTTTGCTTTTTTGACGCTTGTTTAGAAAGCTAACAGGCTCTAAACGAGACTGGATGTATATTATTGAAGTATTCTCTTTAAATTTAAAACGATTTCGATTTTTTAAGTAACTGTTTTTATTAAAATATTTTCATATTTTCGCTTGTGCTTAGTTT
>SBJP01000510.1:0-14026 GCA_014805705.1 Cucumispora dikerogammari
AAATCAACTTATTATAAAAAAAGAAAAATAAAATGTACATTCGAATAATATAAGAAATTAGAAAACAATAAGGTATTAATAGAAGGCTTGAGCGCCTGTGTAGAAGAAAAAAAACATAAAAACAGTAAAGTTGGTTTTTTCTAACGCTTTTTTTTACAAGAAGCAAAAACCTTGTTTTACTGCTATATTTCTGTGTTTCTATTCACATTCTTTTATAAATATTCTAATCACTGTGTTTTTCTTATGATGATAAAAATACACTATTATCTGTTTTTTGTTAGACAGTGTTTTTTTTGGATAATCGGGAAGTTGTGTATTTAAATTTAATAAAACTAAAAAGAGTTTTATATTAGTTTTTCTTGTGATAAATAAAGGAAAAAAAGGTAAAAAAACATGAAAAGATGAACTAAAAATACTCTTATTTCTTTTTCATGATGAAACAGTTAGTTGTATATTATTAAAGCAGGCCAGATGATAATTATAAAATACGCTTCTAAATAAGTATTTCTAGAAATCAAAAATGTTTTTCAACATATCAATCTTTTGGATACTTAAAAAAACAAATTTTTTTAAATTAATAGCGCATAGTATTTATATTTGTTTTATGTTTGACACGAACAATGAAGAAGAACTCTATTTTCTTTGATAAATATCTGTAATTTTCTCGCAAGTGTAAATTAAACTAAGTTTTATCTAAAAAACGTTTTGTTTTGAATAATTTTAATACTTCGAAAGTTGTTTGAATTATATCTAGTGTTATTTTGATTTTATTTCTTGTAGCACTAAAGAGGCTTTTCTTTAAACCACATCAATTTAAGATATTTTGCAATTATTGCTGATTTCATATATACGTCTATAATATTTAAGTTCTGGCATGGCGACTTGATGTATACGGAGTCTCGATGTATTATTCCTTTTTAAATCTTATATCTTTATCTATAGCAATATAACGACTTTTTTTCAAACCAACTAGTTCTTCAACTATTGAACTTATACTTATTATTTACCAGACAGCTTTAATACACGAAATATAGAAAACCTTTTCTTTCATTATTTTCTTTACACGCATTTTTTTTGATTGTTTTTTTTGAATAAGTGAGCTTATTAATATATTTTGTCAAAAGGCTTTTTTTTCTTACATGTTTTTCATGATTGCTTTTTTTTGAATACTGCTTTATATGTTATACGACGTAAATTAACATAACTTTTATTTTGTTTGGAGGCAATCTAAAAAAAAGATTTGCTTTGCGCGAGTATTTGTATCAGGTTGTGTAAATTTGGGTCGGTGGGTTGAAGATGATCTTGAAATTTTTAGATCTCGTGCTGAAAAAGAAAATCAAATCGCTGGATTTATATTTATTGTTATAGTGTCGAATGAAAAAAAAATATGTAAACAGCTACTCTATTCTTAAAAAAACAGAAATTAATCGATATGTCGTGTTTTGTCTCAAGTAAAAAAAAAACGGCAAAAGCTGATGTTAGAAAAAAAGAACGCGAGATCTTAATAAAAAAAGCTCCTCTTAAAAAATTCTTAAAAGCTGCTAAAAAACGAAAATCGTTGCAAGAACTTATTATATAGATTTTTAAAAAACTCTAAAAACTTTAATTCTGAGAGATAGTGCTTTGATTTTTTTTTTGATTTTTATTTCTCTATCTGATGTATTTTTTAAAACATGATCACAAACACTCTAATATTAAGTGTTAATAGACTTATTGTGTGGGTCTACGAAGTTTTGCGAAAGATTTTTTTTCTCGTTCAAAAACTCGATATTTTCTACATTAGAATACCCTCTAACATTATGTCATAATAAGTATGGTTTTTTTAGCGTATTCGGTGATTATCTTGTCGAGGTTAATCATAGCACGTGTTAATACAAGCTCTAAGAAAAACTTTTTCGAAATACTGGAATTTTCTCGAATACACCAAATATTTTCAAGTATTCTTATTCTATCTTTATGACTTTTCAATTTTGCTCAAAGAAGTTTTATATACTTTCACAATTTTACCAATATTCCAATCTGCTTTTCTTTTTTTTTAGCTGTTATAATCTTTCTTTTTGTTTCTAAAACGGCATTAATATAAAAATAATCGACACAATATTTATGCATTAACTGCCTTACAGTTGTTTTGAAGCCATAACTCATATATAATCATGATTATTTTTCAAAAAGAGGGGGTCTATATCAAAAAAATATGCTAGAGTTAGCGATGTTTTTTCATACTTATTGTAGCTTGGCTTTCAAAATATTTAGATAAAACCATTATCGCAGTGTTGAGTGATTGAAATTAACTTTTTTCTACATTTTTACAGTTCAAAAAGACATTAAAAAAAACGCATTCTATAACATAATAAATCAACGTGCCGCGGTTTTTGATTATTTCATAAAGAGATAGATACTCTGTTTTCTATAAAATTTTTCAATTTTAATATAATTTCTCTCCCCTTTAGACTTTAATTTCGCTTAAAAAACGAATATAACTGTGTTTTCAGTCAAGTTAAAAAAAATGATATAAATACAGTGAGTTTTTTTTATAAATTCTAACATTTAAACTTTATTGATTGTGAGTTTACTTAAAAAAGAACCAATATAAGCTAAATATAATAAAAGAAAAAAACATAATAATAATTGTACATCATGTAGTTTTTGTTTTAAAAGATTTGTTACGAACAATACTGTACTGTTTTCGACCTGAAAACGTCAGCGTCTGATTAAAATCTTGTTTTTTCTCTTTTTATTTATCTGTCTCGTACGGATATACGTACATGCTGAAATCATTTTGTTTTTTTTCGTATTCGTATCAGTTTTGTATTGTGTTGTTATAAAATAAAACGAGAGAAAAAAATTTGTGTCAGATTGTGTCTTATAAGATTTTTTTATAATTAAGTTCAATGGCAAAATGAATATTATAAATATCTAAAATTGCTTATAATATTTTTTTTAATTTTAGCGAAGATACGGTTATATTATTTTTTGACTTGATCGAAAACAAATTAATTTTTACATTTTAACCGAAAACTCACTTTATATTACTTTTTTATTTTAAAGCCGAAACACAGTTATATTGATCTTTAAACTTGGGCGAAAAAACGACGGTTTTTAAAAAAAAGATATGAAAAAACTTCAATTGTTAAGTTTACCAAAAACCGAGTCACTTTTTAACTCGCTTTCTGTCGTATCTGTAGAAACATCTTCGTTTTCTAATCTTACAAAATATTCGCTTTTCGATCATCTATAGAATCTATACAGACGCAAATAGAGTTTTGTCTAGAACCCCCGTCCCCCGTCCCCCGTCCCCCCTCCCTCCTTCACACACACATAAATGTTCTTAATTAAGATAATTTATATTATAATCCAATTAGGCACAACTAAAATAAGTTAAAAGTAATCAGAAAATGTTTCTAATTAAATTCTAATTTTCAAGTGTCATTTATAAACTCTATTTTGCGCTGCTGGAGTAAAAGCACTGCCTAGACACTTTTCATCACTTTTCAACTAATTATGTTTTTATTAGTTTCGTTTCGGTCGTTTGTTTAAATTCGAACGTGTGTTTATAAACTACACTAATGCGCGTATTGATGTCGTTTTAAATTAAAAAATTGTTATCTTTTGTTTAAGTTTCACTTAATTTTTTTTTGTTTAATTAAAATATAGTGCAACTTTTTTAATTAAGATTATAGTGGGTATGTTGTTATAGACAAATATCTAGTATATTATTAAAATATAAACAACTTGTCTGTGATTTACGATCGTGACTCAAAGATTATCTTTAAAAGCAATAGTATTAATATTTTAAAAAAAATTCTTTTTTGATTATTTACTTTTTTTAATATATATTTTGTTACTCAAATACTGTAAAAGTTCCCAATCCATTTCGCTTTATATTATAAATTATGGTTTTAATTGTTTTAAAGTTATATCAATATTGATAAATCTATAATAAAACTATACTAATTATAAAATTTCTAGCTAAATGATGTCATCTATAATTTAACTTATAATATATTAATAAGAGAGAAAAATAACAGTAACTTTAAAAATTTAAAAAAAATCATGTCAAGAAAATTTCGAAACCGCTGGACAAAAAATTCAAGCAGCAATTCTCAAATATCATTCACGGTATGGTTTATTATTCTATTTTGTATATTTGTTTTTTTTGTTTTACACCCGAACCAATAAGTGCGCAACAAAAATTACTTTTATCTCTCACATGATTAACACTATAAAAAATATCAATATTTCAATAGACTAATATACGCAAGTATACCTATAGACATGCGTTGTTTTCTTATCTTATTTCTTTTATTTTCTAGAAATGTTAAGTTTAACGTGAGTTTATCAGAGTCTTGTTTTTTAACTGTTTATTTTTTATGATATAAATAAGTTTTATATTTGTGAGAGACAGGGGTTTTATTAAACTGTTGTTTTCTATTGTGTTAAGTTTCTTTCAAAGTAGTTGAAATGTGAATCCAGAAGTAAAGGTGATGTAAAAGAGTGTAAATTAAAGTAAAGAGTTGTTTATTTTCTTATTTATATATCTTTTAAAACAGATTATTTTATAAAGTGCAAAAGCAGCTTTGAATTACTAAGGCCATTTTCGACGAACAACCCTTTTTAAGCATTATATGTCGTATATTCACAACGAAAATATTTAAGTTTTTGTGGTTGGGGGTTGTTGTATACTGTCTATGTTTTTTAGACACAGTGTAGGTTTTATAAGTTGTGTTCAAGGACCAAATAAATTGTCTTTTGGGTTTAATTTTCTGTTTTTATGAGTAGTGTTATCCAAAAATATCTTTATAAATAAAATTTCTTGAAAAAATTACAGATATATGTGAAATTTTCTTTAAATACTCAAAAAAACAGTAATAAGAATATAAAATTTAAAAAAAACAAAACAACTTATTAAAAGATTGTATCAAAACATTTTCTTTATAAAAAATTTTTTAAAAAACGTAAAGCGACATTTGAGATCAAAGTTGTTAAACTGCTTTTTTAATTAAAAAATATTGGGTAAAAAAGCGACATTTGGCTTTTTTTTAAAAAATAATTTATATCTCGTTTATTCGTTTATGTTCTCTTCGCTTTGTTTGTTGCATTGGTGTGTATGTTTGATTTTTTTTCGTTGAATCCTTTGTTGTTTTTATATTTATGTAAACCTGTTGTTCGATAGAGTTTTACTTTAGGTTTTAACTGACGTCTGCTTTACCTTTTTGTAGCATTCTACAAAATATTATAAAAGGTTTTATCAAAACTTTTTCTTTAGAAAAAATATTCAGTAAATATGTAGGAAAAAAGCTTTATTAAACTTTCAAATAGAAATATAATAATATATACCTGTGAAATAATTTTTACAGAAACATATGATTTGAGCTTTGTCGCGATAGTTCAAAGAGAATGTTTAGAATCATTTTTCTTGTTGCCGAAAGAATGCATATATGCTTTTTTTGCTTTTACTGCAGTCTCACGAAAAAACACACAAGTCTTTTGTTTTTTATATGGCTTTTTTTCTCATCATCAGCCCTGCTGCAGAAGATCGTGTTTTACGTAACATGCAATACACTTCGGTCTGCGAAAAATAACATTCACAGCGATCTTGTGTACAGAATGAAAATTGTTTTTTTTCTCACTTTTTGTGTATTTTTTTTTTGTTTTTATCTGATTAGTTTTTAGGTTTTTAGTGACTTTTTTTTTTATAGATTTTACTACCATTTTTTTATATTCTATTTAAATAAGCATACATTCTTTCTTTAGTGAAAGAAAAAAAAGCCTAATGACATATCGAAAAGACATTTTACGAAAATATATTAAGGGAAATAGTAAAAAAAAGAGCATTTAATGTAACAATTGTATTGATAAGAATTCTTCGAAAAAAAACTGCTGATTTTATGATTTTAAATAACACTACGCTGTTTTTCTTAGACGCTAATATTTTAAATATATATTTTTTCTTTAGGTTTGACATGCATCTATATGTCTTTACCTAATATTACACAAAACCTATTGCTTAGCTACAAACTGTCAAGAACACAAAGTTCAAATCCGCAAATGAAGTTTTAACATGATAAAATCGATATAAAAAGAGAATTTCAAAGATAAACACTAAATATATTGAAAATAAAAATGATACAAATAAAAAAACTTATCTTATGTTCTTATTTAAATAAACTAGGCCGTATTAAGCGAAGTATTATAAGATTCATGAAGATATAATTGATAAAATTTTTTTAATTTATTATTTTTTGTAAAAAAAAGTTTAATCGACTTGTCTAATCGAAAAATTTATTAACAAATAAATTTTTTGTAAACAAAGCGTGATGGTTTAGATTGAGAATTATATTTTTAGTCATAACTCTTACTTTAAATTTTTTCAACTATAGAAATAAAGAGTAAAAATAAAGATACTTGTATATCTTTTCTCTCGTAAAGTTATAAGATTAGAAAACATTTCTTAAGTTAATTGATGAAAAAATAATTAAAGTTTAATACTTCTACACGCGTTTATTGGGATATAAGCATCAATGATATAGTTTTAGTTTTGAGTGGATTTGAAAAAGAAGAAAAAATCTCGGCAGAGAGTTTAAAAAGGTGAATGAGTTCAATAAACATGATTGTTTAAACAGAGTTTTTCGTATTGAACCGAATGATATAAAGAATATTTAACAAGTCTTTTTTTTTAAGGAAAGCGGCTAAGTGTTTTTTGTTACACAGCACATAGACCCTAGAAAATAACTATATTAAATAAATAAAAAATGCCCCTCTTCAGTTGAAAAGCTTAAGTATAGATTTATACTATATAAGTCTCCAAGCTAAGCTGCTAACTGCAATTTTGGCAAAAATTCACTTATTGGGAAGGCGTTAAAATATAATTAAAAATAAAAAATGGAAACTATAGACAGTCCCTCTATGAAAAATTGAAAATTCTCGACAGGCAGTTTCATTTTGCATGGATGTGAGTTTAATCAAAAGATCATCAAATTGTAAAATTTGCAAAAAAAAGATGATTTTAACAAAACATCACCCTGAAGACGGTTTTATTTTGGCTTGTTATTCTTTTAAATGTAGAAAATTTAAAAGTTCAATTAAATATTGTCTTTTTTTGGAAGGTATTAAATTATCTTTAAAAGATATGTTAATTGTTTTTTTACGAATAGTGTCAAGAGACGATCATCAAACGTATTAAACATGAATATGTCATGCAATACCGATCAATTAATTGAGTATTTCGGGCAATTAAGAAAAATATCGCAAGTAGAAAAGATGAAAAAATTGGGGGTATTGGGGAAATTGTCGAGATTGATAAAATGTGCTTGAGTTCTAGAAAGAATCATAAAAGCAGTGTGTTAAAAATATGTCGTGTGTAGAGGGTATTTCAAGAGAGCCAAAGAAAATTTTTTTTAACTTTAACAAAAAAAAGAGATATAGTCAACTTAAACGAAATAATCACAAAAAATGTCGAATTAGACACGTTAATCATGACGGGTTGTTAGCGCGGTTATTTAAATGTAGAAAATATAGGGTATATACATAAAAAAATAAATTATTCGAAAAATTTTGTAGACCCGAATGATAAATCAATTCATACTCAGAACATAGAGTATCTGTGATCATATTTAAAAAAATATGGGGAATAAAGGGAAAAAAAATTAAAGAAAAACTTAAAAAGTTATCTTGTGAAATTTAAATTTTTAAAATTTTCAAAAAACCCTTTTCAGAAGCTCTTGTGAAGAATTTCGTTTTTATCATCAAAAAACAACTGCTTCAATTAAAAATTTATTAAAAAACATATTATTTTAACGCCCCCCCTAAGTAAATTTTTGTCGCAATTTTAATATATATATCTCATAAATAAAGTAATGTTTTACAAGCAAAACCGAAAAAAACGATAAATGAGTAAATCAAAAAAAAACTAGACGATGTCTTTTAGTCTATAGACGAAATAATTTTAAACAAAAATTCTTAATATATTTATAATAAAGTTTCTATAAGAAACTTTTAAAGCAGTATGTCTGTGGTGAATAAGGAAATCATTTATTTCAGTTATTTAAATTACTTAATCAAAGTTTCTCAAAAGGATTTTAAGCGATAAAACTTTATAAAAGCCATAGTTGTTTTTTTAATTTTATATTAAATCTTCATTACTTAAATACACGATTGTTTATAAAAAAGTTCTGACTAGTTCTACGATTTATCATTTGATTGACGAAAAAGAACATTAAAAACTGTCGTTTTTAAGCTACAGTGGAGACCAGCTTCTTAATTTCGGATGGTATTTTTGCGCTTATTCTTATATTTTTCTTTTGCTTATCACTATTTAAACTAAAATTTTGCAAAAAAAAAAGCAGGAACGTTGCAAAAAAAAAGTCTTTGAAATTTACAAGAGTTAAAAAAAACAGGGGAGAAAAAACTGCAAAAAGTTGCTTCGATTGCTCTAGTTATAAGTTATGACTGAAGCAATCAAAGACTGAATTCTAGCATTTTCACCAAAAAGTGCTGAAAACCATTTTTTTTTGAAATTTATTGAATAAAAAAACATAAAGCAAAACCCCTTGTCCGCACAAAAAAATCAAAAAAAAAGTAAAATTGTCTTAATATATACTCCTATTTAGAGTTTATTTTTCTATGACGCCAAGAGATAAACTTTTTTGTCAATTATGTCACGTAATTGTATATTCAGATAAGACATTTAACACAGGCTTACTCGTTTCATCACGAAAACACCAAGAAAAACTTGAAAAAAAAGAAATACATTCAATTCAATTTTTCTTAAACGAGAAAAAGAGCATATATGTATAAATAATTACAATAGCTTTTTTATCAGCTAATATTTCGCTTCACAAACTGCGCCACCCTGCAATAAAACAACTATTTACTAAATTAGATCACTCTATACTAAAGGAAACATCGTGTAGAAATGTAGTGAACATATTGTACGAGAAAAAAAAGATAAAATCAAATCAAATTTTAAAAACAAAACCTTTTTTATGATTGTTTATGAGAGCCAACATTTAAATAAAAAATATGTTAACATTCAATTGGGTTTACTTTCTGGAACATAGAAAATCTTTTTAGTTTCGTGTAAAATTAAAACAACAGTAAATTCAAGCGGAATGAAAGAAATAATATATTCAGTCATAAAAGAATATGGTATTAATATTAATTTTATTCGCTTTTAATATCAGATGCAGTCAGCTATATGTTAAAAGCAGGATCCGAAATACAGAAAAAACATAAAAACATTTTTCATATAACTTGTTTTGCTTACCTTTTACATAATTGTGCTTTACGCAACATAAATCACTTTAAGACCATTGGTTTCATATTTTATCAGTAAAGATGATCCTAATAAAATCAATTGATAAAAAAGATAATTTTGTTAATATATCTCTTCCTTTCTAACCCACAATAAAAAGATGGCAAAGCTAGTTGAAAGCTTGTAAATATTGTTATAACTTTTTGCCAAATGTCGACAAATTATAAGAACATTTGCAAAAGATGATAAAATAATAGATAATGTTTTAGATGCTTTTAAAAACACTGCACTAACAAAATATTTAATATACATACATAAAAACTACAAGTTTCTTTTGGATTTTATTAATTCAATTCAAGAAAGAAAAATCCAAATGGTGAAGCAATTGAAATGTTACTTTCAATTGATATTAAAGAAAATACTGTAGGTGAATTTCTTATATTAAAGAGCGCTTTGAGAAGAATCAATTTCTAAGAATTAAAAATTTTGAAAATATAACAATTACACCAAAAATATACAATGAGTTGATGAACTGTTCTTCAAATTCTAGCTCGATAAAGCGTAGTTTTTTCATGTTAAACAAGTTAATAACAAAAGAAAAAAACTTTGAGAATATCAATGTATAAAAATATATGATGCTATACTGTAATAAAAAATAAACTATTTTTATTCTACTTTATTTTTATTTATAGACAATTTTAAATGCTGAAAATGCTGAAAACTCGTTTTTAAAAGAGAATTAAATGCTAGTTTTCAGCCTAATTTGTGTTGCCCTATATATGACACATCGATTAATATAGAGACAATAAATATGATAGAGATTAATAATCTACCGTTTGAAATTTATCTAAAACAAATATAATAAAAAACAAACTGTACTCTAAATTAATAATAAATACAAAGATTTTCTTGTAATCGAATATTATTAACACGCACTAGCTAATTTAAGAGAGACTTTAAAATATCGCAGAATTAAATATGAAAAAATAATAAAAAGAAAAATGAAACCAATACTGGACATGTATGAAAATTGCAATTGCAGCTTTTTTACAGATTAAAAAAGTATACGTGACTGCATGTTGTTGTAAAAAGCATATTATTTATAGTCGCGTCTCGAGAAGAAACTTTATGGCTAAAGTTTCTTACAGAAATATGGCGATAAAAAGTTGTGCTAAAAATTAAAAAGACACATTTAAAAATAATTGAGAGAAAGCTATAGATTTATATTAGCTCGGTTAAACTTTTTTAATGTTGTTATTTTTTCAAAAATTTTTTAATGTGTGTGATATTTTATTAAGCGACGTAATTTGACGTTTTCGTGCCCGCGTGATTATTTTTTTTAGAACATTAAACGTTAAATTTATGTGATATGTGATGTTAATTTATGTAAGTATGTGATCTCGAATATAGTTGTTATTCTGATTTAAAAAAAACTTTCATATATTATTCTTTAATGATCAATAGTCGTAAACTTGATGAAGTCGTGTTTAAATCTTTAATTGAAAAAATGTTTTCGATCATAAAATTTTAAAAGTATATAAAAAAACAAACTTTGTAACGCGCATTAAACACAAAAAAAGGAGCAAGTAAAAATATAGCAAAAGTACTCATGTTAACTTCGAAAACAATATGTATGTAACTCGCTGTTAATTATGGTTTTTTAATAATAAGCTTATTTTTTTTGCAGATTGTTTAAAAGATCAAATAAAACGTTACTTGACCGATGGTTGTTAAATATGTGGATTATTTCTTTTTGTGATGAGTTTTGGTCCGAAACTTAAAAAAAGCTTCAAAAATTAGTTTAAAAAACTACAAAAAACAATGAAAAGTGTTCAAAATAAACACAGCAACTCTAAAACAAATCAAGTGTTTAAATACAATGAAATAACGATAAAAAAACAGATTCCGTGAAAAAACTGGTTTTATATAAAATATGCCGTAAAAAAAACCCCCTTTCAACTTTTCGCGAAATATAAGCAGTTTTTTCTCTCTCTAACAGCGCTTTAATGTCTATTTTTATTCTAAAACAACTTTTTGTCACTCTAACTTCTGCACACTTTCTTCTTACTTCCCCCACCGCACTCCCTCTCAGGTTAAATTTTGTGCTTTCAACAATCGCTTTTGAATCCACTAACGCTTTAAAATATTTCGCGGTAGACTAGGCTGCACCTGACATTTATTATACAGAGATGTTAATTTCTAGCAATGGTCGAAAATTTACACAGCAATAATTATTTGTTGATAAAAAAATAAATACATTCTCTTATGGTCAGTAATAAGTCTATATACAACAAGAGTATAATATTTTAAAAATAAAACCTAAAAAAAACTTCTTTTTATAAGATAAGAATAAAAATGAGAATACTATAATCTTGTTATAATATTGACAAAAACATAAAAAAACGTTCATAGAACAAATACTTTTCAGATTATTTTCTATAACATCATAAAACTTTATGGATAAATGTAATCAACCAGGGTATATTT
The DNA here is from genome assembly GCA_014805705.1 of Cucumispora dikerogammari. Classification (NCBI taxonomy): domain Eukaryota; kingdom Fungi; phylum Microsporidia; genus Cucumispora; species Cucumispora dikerogammari. Next base: position 11,741 of record SBJP01000510.1, read on the forward strand.
AATTATATAAAAAACATATTTACTATATGTGTTTGTTTATGTCTGGAAATCTTCTTTCGACTTTAATAGAGCTAAAGGTGTGAATTTTATTTTTCTATAGAAATTTTAACAATTTTAATGATTCAATACGATATATAAAAAGTTTCTGTTTTTATAGTACCGGTTAGACACATCACCCAGCTACTTCAGCCACCATAGCTAACTTAACAACAAAATAAGCTTTTGTGAACAGTAATATTTGAAACAAAAAGCAGATATTGTGTAAGTTTTTCGAGATTTTTTGATTTGGGGAATGTGAGTGTAGTGATGGAGGGAGTGTGAATACTTGTGTTAATAGTGCAAAACAAGATGAATATTGCAGCTGTTAGAACGTGATAAATTCGAATTAGCTAACCAAAATTTAGTAATTTTGTTGTTAGCTCAAAAAAAATTCTTCTCTTCAATTTTACTTTTTTTCAATGTTTTATCAGATTTTTTCACGGCGTTATTGTTTTTTAGTCTTTTTTAAAAGTTTTCCCGTTTTATATAATCATTTTCAATTTATATAAGTGTGAAAGCTCACGTATAGTTATTGACTAATCTAACAAAAAAAGTTTTATGTCTTACTTTTTGATGTAATCGCTGTTAAGTGGTGACATGTGTTTGTCACTTTATTCGAGTTCTTTAGTTATTAAAATTTAAAAAATAAACAAAAAAAAATATATTAAAAAAATATCGTAAGAATCGGATCAATATAGACTTCAAAGATACGTAAAAAGACAAATAATATTTGAACAAACTATGTTTTTTGAATATACTATAATAATTAACTTGCTCTCATTTTTAAATTGAATTTAAAACAAGACACTTTTGTTTTTTTTACGCCTTTCAACCCCTGTTTACGACATTTATTTGCCTTAAAACACTTAGATATGCAGATAGATTATTGCTCATTTACAATAATATATACTATAAAACCCAGACATTATTCATCTAAAAAGCACAAAAAATATTCAAAAAACAATGTAAATCTGTAGATAACAAACATAACAAGCACTTAAGCCATAAAATAAAGCGATAAATCAAAAAAGCAATAAAAAACAAAACGTGTCGAAAAAAAACAATTGTTTAAAATAAAATACCTCAGGAAAAATATAAAAAAATTTTTCGTTGTTTTAGGCGCAAACACCAATTTTATCTTGTTCTAACACCTGCAGCATGGTATATAATTTTTATTCTTAACAGAAATTAAATGCCCCTTTGTCTTCCCTTTTTCATGTAAACTTATCGAAAAGTGAAATACTTTTAACGCTCAATCAAATAATGCATAAGCACATTTCAGAAGTCACAAGTAAAACAATTTACAGATTTTTATTTCTGCTCAATTATAAATTGTCTGTCTTTTGGTTGTTTATAAAAGACTTTCTGTTAAATATATTAACAGAAACGCTGGTTATTTTATCCTCCTCCCTTGTATCCACTCCCCCCCCTCCATTATAATTAATTTATACAAAATTCGGATCAAGTCCCTTTTTTACCCCTATTTAGCATCAAGTCCCTTTTTTACCCCTATTTTGGCATCAAGTCCCTTTTTTACCCCTATTTTGGCATCAAGTCCCTTTTTTACGCTTTTTGGCATCAAGTCCCTTTTTTACCCCTATTTTGATATCAAGTCAAATTTATCCCTTTTTTGATAACAAGCACCAAATTTACTTCTAATTGGCTTCAGGTCTTAAATTTACCCTATTTTGATATCAAATCCCAAATTGATCTACTTTCGGCGTCAAGTCTAAAATTTACTTACTTACGAACGAACGAACAAACGAACAAAACGAACGAACGAAACGAAACGAAACGAAACGAAACGAAAAGAAAAGAAAAGAAAAGAAAAGAAAAGAAAAGAAAAGAAAATAAAAGAAACTTTTATTTTTAAACACGCTCTGTATTCAAACCAACCTTTTTCATATTTTTAGAATCAAGACCAAAATTTACCACCCTAAGCATCAAGTCCCTTTTTTACCCCTATTTGGCATCAAGTCCCTTTTTTACCCCTATTTTGGTATCAAGTCCCTTTTTTACCCCTATTTTTGGTATCAAGTCCCTTTTTTCCCCCTATAGGGGTAAAAAAGGGACTTGATCCATAAATTTAGTACAAGATATAATTAAGAAATTTCGAGACGTTCTATATCAGACTTTATAGTCAAACAGTCAACTATTTTTAAAACATCAAAAAGCAGTAGAGAAAATATTAAAACTACGAAAACTCTTCAGTTTTCAGAGTTAAATAATAAACTTATAAAATGAATA